>JASDQU010243123.1:131441-204073 GCA_032191745.1 Picea mariana
GGCTCTTATAAGGTGTTGCAAAAGATTGGTACTATGGCATACAAATTGGAGCTGCCTGCATCTTCACGAGTACACCCAGTTTTCTATGTTTCATGCTTAAAGAAGGTTATAGGTGACAAGATCCCATTTCAAACTATATTGGAAGAACTTGGCGAGGAAGGAAAAATCATATTGGAGCCTGAAGCCATCACTGACACAAGAATTCACCAATGGAGGAATAGATCCATTTCAGAGTATCTCACTAAATGGAGGAAACTACGGCTGAAGATTCCACTTGGGAAGACGAGTTTTTTATACAGAAGCATCCAGAGTTTCTCAAGCATTGCAGACAACACTTGTCTCAAGGGGAGGGGCATGTTAAGCCCTAATATTGGCTCATTACCCCTTAATTGGGACATATTAGATTAGTAATGTTATTTTATTTATGTCGGCTTTAGGNGAATCATCTTGTACTTGAACATTTAAGTGGGGTAAAAGGAGGTTGCCCCCTCGAAGAGGCTTATTATCTGAAATTCTCTCCTTTTCAAGGCGTTGAGTACTTTTTCTGAGGATTTTCTATGTTATATTGATATTTGGTTTGTAACATGATGGAAAACATTGGAAATCAAGGCATGACTAGAATTGCCTTTCTTGGAATTCAGATCTTCTAGCTTCTTCTTCTTGGCACCCTCAGAGATGAGATCTCCAAGGTTGTTTTTATAAAGTATTTGAGACATCATATCTAATTGTTTTTTCATGCATGTGGATTCTGAATGGAATCCTTTGTGATAGTACGTGCATTTCTCTCCTTTTCTTCCATTTTCTCCTTTGGATCCGGAGTCATCAGTGAAGGGTTTTGTGTACCCTTCCTTCTTCGGATGTGCATAAGATTTCCATTTATGTTTATATTTATAATTTTTATATTTTTTCATGCCATCATGCAGAGTGAGTGCATGCGGCCTTGGGCCTTTGATTGTGCCCATGTTGATGAGCTTGGTTTTCTCTAGTGTCAAGGATTCGATAAAATCCTCAAGAGAATGCATCTTCCAGGTGGATCTAGAGAAAAATATGATAGTATGGAATGTGTATATGAATATATATAATTCAATACCAATCTTGGAGATAATGGTGAAAACCATTTGTTTCTCCTTCTTCGATTTATCAATCCCGCAAGCTTTGAGTTGCGACAGTAAATCCTTGAATTTTGTAAAGAAATCTTGGATATTGTCGAAGATTTTTGGATCCAATGTGAGAAGATATACCTCCATCACATGTCCTTTTATATCATCATGTTTTCCAAAGAGCCCTTCCAAGGTGGTCTAGGCTTCATTGGGAGTCTTACAGGAGGATATATGAAAAAGGATATCGGGAGAAATTAGACTGCAAATTTTTCTGGGTGCCTCATCCATGCGATTGAAGTACTTGGATTTTTTTATGGCTGATGTTAGTTTTGTATCTGTATTCAAGTTTAAACTATACAACCCTCTATTTTGGATATGTAAGGATATTTTCTGCTTCCATGCAACATAGTTGTAAGGTGAAAGAATGAATTATTTTTCGAATTCCATCTTTCCGCTGTCTTCAATCTTTTGTACCTGCAAAACATTTTGGTGTAGATTTTTCTTAGTAGTCTGTCAGCTTTGATACCATGTAAATGTGTTGAAACTACACATAATAGATCTATCTAAACAATAATACACACATTTGTAGAGAGAATATAATAAAGAAGAAGAAGGAGAGAAAGAATGAAAGAATTCCCATTAATCGTTGTGAATAATGAATAGCTTACACATGATATACTCTGTATAGCTCAATGAGTTTGCATTGGAGGTGAACCAATGCACAATACTGCTGGTCTAGAGTGATTTGGACACACACTAGTAGTTACGGGAGTGAACTACCACCTATTCTAGTCTCTCAGGCAGTTACGAGAGTGAACTGCCACCCAGTTGAGTTAAATAGTCAACTAGTCTTCAGTTAACTAACTGAACATATAGTAGTGAGGAGTTAACTCATGGAATCAAGGATAATGCACCACTCTGGTGATGATGCCAAGGAAAGGTCAAATTATCATGGTGTTGATCCCAATGTTGCATGGTGACAAAACCAATGCAACATCTAAACTCAACTAAACTAGTCAAACTGAAGTGTCAACTGAAAGAGAATATTCTCCAAGTGGAATATTCTCCAAAAAAATATAGGATACTCGATAAAGACTAACTAGGACTAATAAACAAGGAAAAAACTTAGGAAAAATAAATCCTAGGTGTGTGTGAAGTAAATCCAACATAAGGGCACCCACGACCTTCCCTTTCACTCCCCTGCGAAATCTCAGAGTATTGGGCGTTAGATCCTTTTTTGGATAAGCCCCCTCTTGATGTGACCTTGGGTGATGAACTCATGGGACCGCATGATTGCAGACGTGGCCAATGAAAGTTTGAATCAAACTGATTTTTGGCCCACAATTCTCCTCGAGCCTTCACATGTCCTCTTTTCAAATCCATGGTTTGAATTACGGCCCACCC
This sequence comes from Picea mariana, assembly GCA_032191745.1. NCBI lineage: Eukaryota > Viridiplantae > Streptophyta > Pinopsida > Pinales > Pinaceae > Picea > Picea mariana. The sequence goes on from JASDQU010243123.1 coordinate 133,946, forward strand.
TCAATGTTTTAACGTTTGTGCAACTCCTATCCCTGCAATGCTACAGGACCTTCAATCTCCCAATATTGATGGTACTTTGAAAATTGGCAGGTCATATATTCCCCTCTCAGACCTACGGATCATATCTAACCTCTTGCAAAATCAACGGATGAGATCTCCTTCGTGATTTCGGGTTTTGGGAGTTTCAACTCTCAAAACCCTCCTCTCTTCCCTACTTCAATATTCTGAGTTGACGATTTGTGGACACATTTCCTCCTAATCAATGACCATAACTTTACTTTGGGTGTTTGACCTTTCAACTGGATCAACGGTCTTGTGGCCCTCTTCTTGATCAACGATCGAGATCTCCTTCGGGTTTCGGACTTCTGAGATCTCAAATCTCAAATTTCACCCTTTTTCCCAATGGATTTTATCTAGAAGCTATAATCCAATGACACGTGTCCTCTTGATCTGAATATTGAGAATTACTTCGATTCTTTACTTGGATTCCACATATTTTCTCCACATATTCCTTAGATCGGACAACTATGAATTACTTCAGATATTTATCCGAAGTTCTCAGATTTTCGCCACGTCTCCCTTAGATCTGACGGATATGAATTACTTCATATATTTATTCGTAGTTCTCATATTTTCATCACATATCCTTTATATCCAATGGATCAGATCCACTTCGGGTGATCTGATGCTTGATATTCACTTCAGACGATCTGACAACTCAACTTCACTTCGGCTGATAGGACGGTTGATATTTACTTTGGATTTCTGGAAGTTCGGACTTTAGAATTCTCAACTCTCAATCCTTTCCTTCTCCTGAATAGACAATATCTGATGGCTCAAATTCACCTTCGCAATACAATGATTGAGATTTACTTCGGGTGATCTGATGGCTCATGTCTGCTTCGGGTGATCGGACGATTGGGATTCGATTCGGATTTTAGGGACTTTGGACTTCGTGAATCTCAAATATCAACTTATAATCTCTCTAATGGATTTCCTGAAGCTGCTGATATGACAAATCAGATTCACTTTAGCAATCTTATGTTTGAGGTTTACTTCATATGATCCGACGATCGAAGTTTACTTTGGGTCTTCACTCGAAATCCACAGATTCACGCAACCTCTCCTCTAGATCTAACGATATAGATCTACTTCGGATGATTTGAAGGTGGACGTTTACTTCAGGTATCCACCTAAAATCCATAGATTCACGCCACCTACCCTCTAGATATGACAGTTTAGATCTACTTTGGATGATCTGACAGTTGACGTTTACTTCGGGTCTTCACCCAAAATCCACAGATTCATGCCACCTGTCCTCTAGATCTGATAGTTGATATCTCTTCATTTCTTCGGCGCTTTGGTCGTTCGACACTTCGACGCTTTGGCCCTTCGTCACTTTGGTGCTTCAGCACTTCGACGCTTCAACCCTTTGGCACTTCGATGCTTTGGGCCATCATGTTCCTTCTGTCAGAAGGGAGCTTTGGTCAGCTTGGCTTGTCATACCCAATGGTACTTCGGGCTGACATTCTACAGTGTTGGCCATGCTTCCAGTCATCGAAGTGGTTGATAATTCAACCAGTGGTCATTTCTTCATTAACGGATTTCTATCCTTGGGATCCGAAGGAGGTTTATTATCCTCATCAAGGGAATTTTGGGTTATCTGATATAATGACCCTCCCTTATAGTTTTCACATTCTTTCCTCTAGTGATATGATGGCCAGTACTTTCAAGGCTCCACCCCCACAGTCAGTTATTGGCAACTCAAACAATAATACATTTACATTTTCCACATGCCTTAGCATGGTAAATCGTATTTTATGATTAATTAAAAGCTGGGAGAAATAGGGGTGTCACAATTCCCTCCCCCTTAAAGGAACACCATCCTCAGTGTTCTTTCTCAAAACATTTGTCATGCCTTTCTCATTTAGTTGTTTCAAAAATCTTGATTCTTCTTCCTCGGTTAGGTCCTTTTTCAAAAATTTAATATTTGTCACCTTCTTTCAATAATTCTTGGACAACAAGCACGTTAATCATAGTCTTATGCGAAAACATTGCATAAAACAAACAATTCTAGGAAAATTTCATAATCTTAGGACAACAATTATTTGTGCACTTTGTGGATTTGTATCCACATGGTTGTTTTGTTATCCAATCTTATTGTTTTTTCTTGACATACCCATTGGTTTCATGATCCAAATTCAATAGTTTACAAGAAATATCACGGTTTCATCTTCCTTTTGGTCACTGACCCTTCAGGCCCAGGCTCAGGCATCCCCTTCTATGCTATACAGTCCCTTGGGTGATCCATCTTGCCTTGCCAGGGTTTTATCGCACAGGAAGAACTACCCATCATGTGCATGATCCCAATAAATAATTTACAAGAACTATTAAGTTCTCCTCTTCCTTGCAGTCACTCACCCTCCAGGCCCAGGCTCAGGCATCCCCTTCTCTGCTATACAGTCCCTCGGGTGATCCATCTTGCCTTACCAAGTTTTTCTCGCACAAAAAGAATTCCAGAGACTCTATCGAGTCTTACAGTTGAGACATCCCTCAGAATTTCTCTATTGAGGTGTCCCTCCATCTTGTGTTACTTTAACACAATATATTCTAGGTGATCATGGCTTACCATGGGGTTCTCATGGCTCAACAGTAGCCATTTTTCATGCTTTTACATCTTGACAACGTTCTGGCTCAGCTAAAGTTAGGGACAAAGGTTACTCTCCTTCTCCTGACTTAATCATAGATAGGGACAAAGGTTACTCTCCTTCTCCCGAGTCAGTCTTTATTTCATGCGATCAGATTATACTCTTTCTCACCCGTATCATAGACATATAAAAATTCACGAGACATCATCATAAATTTTAAATTCAAAATTTTCTTGTAAATTTGTGACCCACAGATATCCAAATTCCACATTTTGTTTCCATATTTGTTTCACACAGGAAACCGATTCATAATTATGGGACCTTCCTTCCCATAGAGGTTTGGATCAACATGCAATTGGTCTTCCTTATGGCTTACAACGCTACCATATTCAAGAATCCTTTGCTTCCTTCACTTTCAACTTGAAACAACCGAACAAATTGTTAGTTTCCATATATATACATTTTACTGCACCTTTATAACATCATCACAAACAATTTAAAAATTGTGCATACTAATAATCAAATTCACTTTCTCAGAAAGGAAATACCATTCCTTGCAGTTTGGCTCAATAGGCAATTGGTCTTCCTTATGGGATTACAATACTGTCGTATCCAAGACCCATTTCCTCCTACAATTTCAACATTCCTCAGCGAAATAAATTGTTAGTTTTCATGCACATTGCCTTTTCAAAATTAAGCATAATGATAGTCCAAGTCATTTTCATCTATTCAATTATACAAAGGAAAAGGATACATTATCCCTTACCTATGCATCATTTCATCCTACCAAATTTTTCAGAATGTGATTCAAATATCAATTGACCTTAATGAATGTGCCAACATTCGTGGGCACATTCAATTCCAATTCACCTTTGCATTATTTTAATTTTCCCACACTTTACGAAAAGTACTTTGTCATGGTGCATTGGAGCTTAGCCAAGATTTTCACCATATGGTTTATTCATTCTCATTCATTGTTACAGCAAGAGTATTCTTCCCGCTACAGGATGATCATGATTCCCAAATTCATACACATGAAACTCAAAAGTTTCACATGAATGCATTTAAGCATTCTTCCTCCATTAATAACTAGGGTGCCAACATTCATGGCGACCCAGATTAGTTTCCTTCAACGCTTACATAATGTAAGCAAACAATTGGAAGGTCCTCCTTTCTTATTGAAAAATCCATTGTCTTCCATCGTATGCAACATGTGTTCCCTCAATGCATTCCATGTAGCATGACATCTATGAGCACTTTTGTTTCCAATCATTCCTTGATTGGTCCATGTATTCATGACATATCTGTTCATGAATTATTCTGAGGGTTACAATCAGTCTTTACTACCAGAGGTTCACACTTCCATGATTCAGGTTATTCTTCTTGAATCATACCCTAGTTGGTTATCCAAGGAATACAACTTTCTTTCAACATTCCATACATAACATTAAGACCGTAAAACATTTCAAAAGGGATTCTTACCCAATCCCTGCATACCTTTTGCCAGATAGGCATGAACATTTTTATACCGGTTTTGGTTGTTAGCACACCCTCTGATATTATCCCATCAATGGTTATCCATGTGGGCTTTTAAAGTCTCTTCGACAATATTTCAACAAGAACCTTCTCATAGTCATCCTCTGATTGTGGTTGTTCATTATTGGCAACTGTCTTTCTCAACAGTTCCAATCTATTTCTTTCTACACATGACATACATCATAAACACATTACTCGTCATGTAAATTAAAAATGCAAGTACCATAGCATTTAAATTAATAAAAAAATTTCAGACATGTCCTAGCATATATATATGCACTTCATCACATTATCCTTAATGTTTTCATCAGTGCAATATCGACAGTTCTCAACTGTTTCTGCAGTAATACAATCCTCATGACTATGGTGTCAAAAAATCTACTTCTATTAGTAAATCATCTTTCTCATTCTAGAGGGAACATAACACATAAAAAGAAAAGAGTTAGGGGCTCTCCCCTTCTTTCAATTCTTTCTACACTTCTCGGGGATTTCGAGCCCCGCTGAGTTATCTCTAAAGGCCTTATTGTCTTTTCTTAACATGGCTTCCACCAAGCCTATTCAATCAAACATACTCCTTTATTCATTCATTAATATCCTATTCATTACATGATTCTTTCAAAATGTAATCCAGTATTCTTATATATATATATATATATATATATATATATATATATAGATATAATCTTGTAGTTCACTGCTCAATTTCTTAGCAGTTACTAACGTCGTGAATCTGACCCCCTGATTCCTGACATAGTTTTCACATAGTTCTTCCACATGGGACTCCTTCAGCATGTAACTTCCTTATTGCACATCCATCACTATCTGTGTTGGACTCAACCTTGAGTAAGCTTTTATCTGTTTACCAAATATTCCCTAAGGAATATAAACATGCATCTTTGTCATGTACCCAAATTATGTATCCATACATATTATGGTTTTGTTAACTTACATCCATGATGTAATTAACCATATTCATAATCATAAACCTTCATGTAGTGGTCATAGCTATGTTTCAGATCCCACCTGCATATCTACTTTTAAGATCAGTCAACTCAGGATTGTTCATAATCCTTCTCATGTGATTCTTAAAGGCATAATCATTTGCCTCTTATTATGACAACAGAGCATCTTTGCTCATTTATTGTTCTTATCTAATTATATTATTATACTCCTGAGGAAAGGGAATACATTCCCCCTCAAGCTATTATTTGGAATAGAAATTTCATGGCTCTTCGGAATGGAGTCAACCATGCATCCATGGTACTCATTTATTTTGGACAAGAGTAATTACTGCTTTATATTTCACTCATTAGGGAAACCATATTGTACCTATAAATATAGTCTTACATCATACATGTGCATCACTTGCACGTTTAATATCATTCATACCTAAATGGTATTAATATCAGGATTCATATTAGAAAGATCCACAATGCATTAAACCCATGCACTCAAGCATAATTGAACACAGGTAAGTATTCATCATGCTATCTTATTGCTTGCACTTTTTTTTTTCCATGTCATTCACACACATGGATATATCAGGCTTCTATATCCTTTTCCCAAAGATCTTCCAATCATCCTTATGCTCATGTATACACATTCCTGTATAAGTAGGTGCATCTCTTGCACCTTTTTAGCTCATGAATTCGCTTGACATTTTAAGTTCATCATTAGTGTCCTTTAGTTTGAGATTTCAGTCACTGAATAATATCATATTCATATCTCACATTGATGTTTCCTTCTCTTATGCTAATCACCAACCAAGGTCACTTTCCTCTTTATGCGAGAACGTCTAGGAAGAAAACATTCTTTCCTCAATGTCGATAGGCTTTTTCCCATATCACTTTTCTCTGGTCATGAGGAGTTATATACTCTGATTTTAATTTAAGGTAGTAACTATAATTGCCAAGGATCCTACCTGAAACTATCAGATTCTTTTAAGCCCACATAGTTATTAACCATTATATAATCCACCATCATCAGTGCCTGAATTTCTAACTTCCCATGCTTAGAAGAAGTGTTACGAACACTAGGTCATTCATCCTTCAGGCTTCATCTGCTCTTGAAAGAACCCTACCACCTTCATCTATCCACATTCAAGTCTTATTATAAATGTTAATTATCATATCCCTACTCGGGTAAGAGTAGTTATCACTTTGACAAAGGGCTAAAGAAATTCTTCTGTTGAAATTCGATAAGAATTCCCAAAATCACATGTTTAATCTTGTAAACGTGTTGAACCTGCACAAAATAGATATAGCTAAAAAACAATACACACATTTGCAGAGAGAATTGGAGAAAGAAGAAGAAGGATAGAAAGAATGGAAGAATTCTCATTAACCATTGTGAATAATGAATAATTTACACATGATATATTATGTATATCTCAATGAGTTTGAATTGAGGTGAACCAATGTGCCATAGTGGTGGTCTACAGTGATATGGACACGCACCAGCAGTTATGAGAGTGAACTTCCACCTATTCTATTTTCTTAGGCAGTTACAGGAGTGAACTGCCACCTAGTTGAATTAACTAGTCAACTAGTCTTCAGTTAACTGACTGAACATAGAGCAGTGAGGAGTTAACTCAGGGAATCAAGGCTAATGAGACACTCTGGTGATGATACCAAGGTAAGGTCGAATCAGCATGGTGATGATCCCAATGTTGCATGGTGATGATCCCAATGCAACATCTAAACTCAACTCAACTAGTCAAACTGAAGTGTCAACGGAAAGAGAATATTCTCGAGGTGGAATATTCTCTTGGAGAATATTATCCCCTAAAATATAGGAGACTGGATAATGACTAATTATGAATAATAAACAAGGAATAAACTTAGGAAAAATAAATCCTATGTGTGTGTGAAGTAACTCCAACACCCCCCCTGAACATCACTATGGTGAAAATAAATATTGGGTCCCGACAACAAGGCCATGTTAGGTACCCAAGTACAAAATATACACTAAAAATAAAGTGAGAAAAGAGGAAAAACCTCATGGGAAACCCCCCCCCTCAAGGTACAATGTATTTAAAAAGAAGAACTACAGTTGCTAGGTAACTGTGTCCTTCACTCCAACAAAACCTCGCAGAGAATGGAAATTCTGCTCAGTGAAGGTCTTGGTGAAAATATCTACCGTCTATTCTGCTAAAGGACAAAATTGTAAGTCGATGATTCCCTCGTGTACTAAGTCCCGGATGTAGTGCATGTGGATATCGATGTGATTCATTCGCCGCCTCTGAACTGGATCTCTGCAGAACTTCAGAGTGCTCTGGTTGTCACACTAAATGATGATCGGATGATGAAAATGAATACCCAACTCAGTGAGAAAATGTTGTAGCCACATAGCCTAAATTTGTTATGTTAACTACCCCTCTGTACTCTGCCTCGATTAAAGATAGAGAAATGGAATCTTGCTTCTTGCTCGACCAATAGATAGGCCCAAAACCAAGATTAAGTGAGTAACCAGATGTGGGCTTGCGATCAATGCTATCACAATCCTAGTCGAAATCAGTAAACCCAATGAGATCTAATGTAGATTTTTCTTCATAATGAATCCCAAAGGTCGTGGTGCCCTGTATGTATCGAAGGATACGCTTTGCATCTTTCTAATGTAGCTCATGAAGCTCCTACATGAACCTGGAAACTACACCTACTGCATATGAGAAGTCTGGTCTAGAGTGTGTGAGATACAAAAAGATCCCCACTAGCTGTCTGTAAAGTGTGTTGTCAACCAGTGGAGTCTCCTCGCCATCCTCATGTTTGACTCTTGATAGGAAAGGAGTTAGAGAAGACTTGTAGTCTCTCATGTGAAATCTATCAAGGAGATATCGTTCATACTTGGCTTGAGACAGTTTGATGCTTGATGCATCCTGACTGATCTCGAGTCCAAGGAAGAAGTGTAGCGGACCCATGTCTGTCATTAAAAACCTGTCATGAAGAATCCTCTTGACTGCAACAATCACTGAAGTTGAGCAACCGATGATCAACAAATCATCGACATACAGAACTAAAAGTAGAAGTGAATCATCCATCCTGAGTATCTATACATTCGGGTCTGATTTACAATGTACAAAGTTCTGTGACAACAGGTAGGAGTCTATCTTGGCATACCATTCCCTTGGAGCCTTCTTGAGGCCATAAAGTGACTTCTTTAGTCGACAAACCAAAGATGAGTCCTATATAAATCCCTAGGGCTGCTCCATATAGATATGCTCAAAGAGATCACCTTGAAGAAATGCATTCGTCACGTCCATTTGATGGAATTCCATCCCTTGGCTATCGCAATGGCAAGTGTCAAGTGTATCGAATCCATATTTGCTACTGGAGAAAAGGCCTCATCATAGTCAATACCATGAACCTACTGAAAGCCTTTGGAGACAAGCCTAGATTTTTATCTGCTAATTTGTCCATCCATTGCGCTCTTGGTCCTATAGACCCATCTGCATCTGACAAGTTTCCTCCCAGAAGGAAGGGGAACGATATCCCAAGTCTGGTTCTCGAGGAGGGAGTTGTACTCCTGATGCATGGTGGATTCCCAAAAGGGATTTCCAGCAGCCTTGCCATAAGAGTATGGATTTGAAGACTTAACCAAGAAAATATTCCTGGAAGGCAATGGTTGTTACACCTCAAAATTACTCACTTCGATAGTGTTGCAAGTGTCGTCATTACGAGTGTTGTAAGTGTCGCATCTTGTCCGCAACTGTCACATATTGACGATAAGTGTTGCAAGTGTCAAAAATAGTATGCTTCCATCTTGCATATGTCGTGCCTCTAATGACATCATGAAGACACTTAAGAAACCTCAAAGGATAGTGTGTAAGAAGAAAAATCACTTGGCAAGAAGTAGAAGCTCTTTGCCATTGGAAAAACCACTCAAAAAATGAATTTTGGAGAGGAACACTCCCATACCCACTATCAGGGAGTGCTGGAGCTCCCTACACCTATTTGGGGGAGTGCTTGAGCACCCTGTGCACCCTTATGGGGGAGCTCTACCCTCTTTTTAGAAAATTATGGGTTTGTTGAGGAAAATAAGGGAAGAATCCCTCAATTCCTGAAGGTAGTTGGATTCGAATAGATGGTCAAGACATGATCTTAGGGGAGATCCTCAACTGAAGGAGAGGAATCCTCAACTTATCCCAAAGATCTCTCAAGTGGTTAAACCTCTCCAAGGTTATATAAGGAGGTCGTCTCATGGTGAAAGGAACAATGGAGAATTAAATCAAACTTATGATCTCATGAGTGAGATGCCATCAAAAGAAACCAGTGGAGATTGATTGAGAAAAGGGGTTGGACAAGGAGAACTAGAAGAGGCTGCTGCACCTTCATTCAAAGGATTGTAAGTACTTTTACTTGTTCTCATTTATATAATCAATGCTTGGCATGTTTCTTTCAAACTTGTATTTGTTCCATATAGGTTTGTCTACAGTAGATGGATCTATGATTGAGATAATCTCAATAGAGTAGTAATTCCATTGTATCTTTGTTTGCTTTGCAGGACCTATCAAGGAGCTCAAGATCGAAGCTCAGCCTGGACTTTGCAAGGAAAAACGTCATTCATAAGGTACATATATTTCTTCTTCTCTTTCTTTCATTAGCTTGATTAGATCTAAAAGAAAGTCAATGTCCATGTTAAGAACCTTTTGTCTTGGCCTTAGGAGTTTAGAGACCAAGAGGGAATCCACTTGTCTACAGGGAGATTCACCTACAACAAAAATTGGCGACTCCATTAGGGAAGAGCTCTGATTTTTGTTTCCATTCCCAGATCTTGTTTTGGCCCTTTTCCCACTGATTTGATCTACTCCATATTGTCTATTTGATTCTTATATTGATTTGATTGCCTCATTATGTCATCAGGATCACCCTGATTGACTAAATTTCCTTCATTTTTTCTGAGTTTTTGGACATTTTTCTGATTTTTTGGAGCATAGCGCTCCCTCCTTGTTGCTGAAAGAGCACTAACACCCCCCTGTAGCCTTACACAGAGCACTCAAATTACCTGGTGCCCCTTATACCAGAGCCCTACCCCATTTTTTTGTGAGAAATTCTCCAAAATTTGCATTTTTTGAAGCTATTTCTGGGTTTTGGCATTTGCTCAGGGTCCTATACTCTCAGTCCATCTTGATATTGGCTTTCAAACACCATTCTTTCTGAGATTTCATCCTCTTTTGTTTGGGATTTTGACATCTTATTTCCTTGCCTTGAAACCACTCTTTGTCTTTGCTGACCTAGAGTTAACTTGTTGTTTTCTTCTCCTTTATCTGATTGAGTGAAAACATTTGTGAGGAAATCCAAAGGTCTGTGAACTTTTCATTTGATCTTTGAGGTCAACTTTCCATCATTTCTCTTTTTGTTTGAGGTTTTTGGTTCTTGTTTGCAATTTGATTATCTTTGTCCTTCTTGTCTATTTCACGATGAGAGTTTGTCTTTGTTTTCTGTGAGGTTTGCTTCCAACTATTTAATCCTGAAGTCTGTTTGGAATTTAGAAGTCTTGCATCTGATTATCATTCACATAGAAACAAAAGGACAAATTTTAGTGATTGGTTTGGATATTAGAAGGCATTTCTAAAATTTTTAGCATTGAATTGGATTTCATTGAGAAACACTTGTATAAGGACATTGCATCTTAGTGTTTGATAGTGAAAACAACTTTTTCTCTTTCCCTTAAATATCCATTATCATCTTCTTGTGCATTTTTTTGGATTTGAGTCATCATACCATCAGTTTCAATGTCATGCACCCTTTGAGTAAGAACAACCATAAAATCAATGCTAATTAAAAGTTATCTAGAACATTTTTGTTTTTAGGATCTTCCACCAACATTAGACTAGGATTAGCACTTTGGATTAGGCTGTGAGTACAACTCTCCAAAGTTTTTCAAAATGAACATTAGCATCTTGAGATAGGGAGAGACAAATCCAATTGTCCTATAGGATTTCTGGGATCCCCCTCTCACACAGGGGTTACACACAAGGTCGCATTCGGGTGAGTTATGGAGATTATCCCTCCATGGTTCAATTGTTTGTAGTGGTCGGATCGTATATTGGGGGTCACTTGAGGGTATACCCACAATTATGTGTGGGAGCCTCTCGAGTTGATTTCAGACTTGTTATCCTGCCCATACATTCAAATCGGACTGTCGACTGTACCCGCCCAGGGGATAACTACGAGTTGGTGTCTGTAGATGCCATAATCCTTAGGTACTTACATGAGGTGACAGTGAAGGGAAGTCGCAATGTACCTAGAAAAGACATTGGTCAAACTCACTCGGGCTCCTTGGAGGGTAAATCCACAATTACTGTGTGGAAGCTTGCACCAGGGTGAAATTCCATTAAGCAGGTCACCATTATAACTGTTCCACTATATCCTAACCCCTTCTTGACTTGATCACGCGATGTTGGATTTCATCACCAACTAGTACGATCATTGAGAGAATTTTTGTTTGCTTGGTTTTGATTCCTAGATTTTATTAGTGTATGTTGTTTCTTTTTGTTAGTTGCCCCTATATTTTCAGCGTGTACTATTATTCTCCAAAATTGAGACTCTAGATGATAAAGGTCTTCATCGATCATGTAGGATGCAAGGGCTGCCTCCAGAAGGCTACCAACCCTTACCTCCTAACCCTCCAGAAGACAACTACCATGGAGAGGTAGAAGTCAATCTGATGCTGGAAGTGTTGTTGCTCCTCCGTTAGATAACTCAGAAGGCGCTTTGGTTACGGTTGAGAATCCCACTCCTCACACTACATATGTGCCGGTAACCCCTCTCGAACCACTTTTTATTCATTTAGACTCCCTTGGGAATGTCATAGACGAAGAGGTCCCACGATTATCGGAGAGATATTTTACTGAAACATATATGGGATCCACAGAACCAGCCTTTGGTGATGAGTATAGGACTCTTGTTCATCATAGCACTGCAATAGATAAAAACCCCACACCTGCTCGCTCTGTATGGAGGACTTCATCAGGATGAAATCTCTATGATCATTTAAAATCCTTTCGACAACCCTTTCATCCTCATGACCCTCCTGGTGAAACAGGACCATCTGGTCAAATTATGGATCACCCCATTGATCAAGTCATTAAACCTACTGTTGCATCAACACAAGTCCATCCTAATGCTGGACTCATCACTTCTACTCATTCCCAAGTCACTTCAATCCCTACCCCCACTTTTACAAAATTTCACTCTACAACTCCACATGTTCCGCATGATCCTGCTGGGACATCTTTTCACCCGAGAATGCAGACCCTTGCCAACCAAATACAACTGATTAGAGGGAAACCAACATCTAGTGGATCTATCCCTCTTGGAGGACCACCATTCTATGGTGGACCTACCCCTCCTAGGGGATAGCCCCCTTTCCATGCTCCTCCTAGAGGGAAACCTCCCTTTGCCAGTCATACCCCAGTCGTTAATCCACCATTGGCAGGGGGCAACCTTCGTTTGTTGGAAACCCTTCACAACCTTGGGGAGTATCTTCAGGAGGCCCATTTACCCAACCCCATGTTGGGGGGCATTCATATCATAACCCACAAGGAGGAGTATCGAATCTTGTTCATTCCAAAACATATTATGGACAACCTTATCCGGGCGGCATCCCAAACACCACCTGGAGTCCTCAGGGACAAAAACCTTATCCTCCTCATGGGTCTAATGTGTACCTGCCTCCGAGATCTACTCCTTACCATCCTCAAGGGAATTTTTTTCATCCTCCTTATGGGCAAGCAAATCACCCGGCTTATAATGCTCATAACCCACCGGGTTATGCAAATGTTTCTCAGTCATCATCAAATCCTACTTATTCTGGCCAGCAACAACCATATGTAGGATGACCTACTGGTTACAACTATCCACCTAACCCAGTTTATGGTCCTACTGGTGTTCCTATGCCACACCAATATCATCTGCAAATTAACCGACAACTACCTTTCCTTGCAACACTGGATCTCCCAGACTTGTCTCAGTTAACTAATGATCCTATTTTTCATTCACCGCTTTGGCCAGTCATTCCAGCTAAAATTCGATCTGATATTCTGAAATTTGATAGAAAATCTGGAGAAGACCCAAATAACAATGCAATGACTTTCCATTTGTGGTGTTCATCAAACTCTCTCATGGATGATTCTGTACATTTGCGTCTTTTCCAGCGAACACTTACAGGGTCAGCAACAAAGTGGTATATTCAATTACCACGTGCTTCTTTTCATGATTTCAATTCCCTTTCCATGTCTTTCCTCACGCACTTTCAACTACCTATTCACTACAAGATGGGTACTGAACTCTTGACCTCCCTTCGTCAAACTAACTCCATGCATATCTCTGACCATATTCATGAGTGGAGACGATGACGAAGGATGATCAAGGTAATAATTCCTGACATATTATTGGCAGAATGGTTTACTGAATCACTTTTACCCCAGATCACTCATGATGTCTCTATGGGTGGCACGGTCACAGAGGAAGAAACCATTGCTCAGGCTCAGTACGTAGATTTTGTTTATTCACAATATGGTACTTTGTATGATTTTCTTCTGAATGTTGCTTGAGCTAATACCGATCCATCCAAGTAGTCATCCCCATATCATGTGGACGGTGTTATTGGTTCCGTCAAAACTGAAACTACTTCCCAATCAACCACACTCTCCTCTACATCCCCCCAAACTCAAATCTTTGAGGTGAATGTAGTTCAATCTTCCTCTTCACAACAATCTAGAGATAAGAAAAACACAAAGAATAAATAAAAAAATACTAATAACAATGAACAACCAAAAAATCCATCTCAAACACCTGCTACCAAAAAGAAACCACAAAGGAAACTGGAATTCTCGTGTATCATTTGTGGTGACGATCACTACACTCAAGACTGTCCACATCGCAATGAAGTGGCCAAAATTTTCCAAGGAAATTCACAACCCGCTGTGCTTACTCAACCTTTTCCGCAGGAGAAATCCATGGTTGCTCAACCCCCTCTCCTAGGTGCAGTTCTAGCCATCCTCATGATGAGGCCTCAATGAGTGCACATATTTATATGTTTAATGGGATTAATTTGAACACTCTCTCTAAGACATACGACACACCAGGTAACCCTGACAAAGGAAAGGACACTAACGGTACCGGTTCTTTACCGGATCCATCTAAGAAGAAACAAGAGTAGTGAATCATGAAGCGTTTCTAGCAAGAGATGATGATCAAGCCCTAGCTACTCACACCAAAGGAGGAATGAAGAAACCCTACTTCCAAAAGGAGACTCATAAAGAGCCTCAACAGTCAAACAAATTCAATCATAAAGAATCTCATCCAAGGAGATTTCGGAAGAAAGGACAACGAAAGGAAAGGGACTACTCATCTGTACAATGCTATCATTGTGACAGATGGGACACATTGTGAAGTTTTGTCCAACCAAATGAGAATAATACAAGAGAAAACATAAGAGTCTCCATGCCCATGTAGTTGAAGATGAAGAGCCACCCGCAAAGATGATAAGAGAGCAGATCAAAGACCATGTCTTGATCTCGGCCCTCTCAAGATCTGTAACACCCAGAGAGGACACTTGGCTCATTGATAGTGGTGCATCCAAGCACATGATGGGAAAAAAAAACATTCTCTCTTGTATCTCAGAAAGTGACACTTGGAGATGATTATGAATATCTCATCAAGGGAGTGGGAGAATCAAACCACAAACTGAATTTAGGGAATTCACTCAAAATGAAGGACGTACTATATGTACCAGGCTTGAAGAAGAACTTACTCTCCATTTCAGGTTTAGAAAAGAAAGGCGTTAGAGTTGCCTTTATATATGGAGAAGTTCTTATGTGGGCTAAAGAAGAAACCTTAAATGAAGCAATCATCATTGGAAGTTAAGAAAATGGCTTGTATAAACTAAAGGGTCACTCAGAGACTGTCATGACCCACGCCATTGAAAATTCATGTGAAATTTGGCATAGAAGGTTATCCCACATCAACTACAAGGCACTACCATACATATGAAAAGTGGTCACAGGATTACCAGAACTCAAAGGTGACCATAAAGGCGTATGCAATGGATGTGCACAAGGGAAGAACATCAAGAACCCATTTCCGAAAAGGGACGGTAAGGCAGAAGGAGTCCTAGAACTCATTCATTCAGATGTATGTGGCCCAATTCCATCATCCTCCATTAGTGGGTATGTATATTATGTATCATTCATTGATGATTACTCTCGTAAAACCTGGATATATTTCTTGAAATCCACAGATGAAGTGTTCATCAAGTTCAAGGAATTCAAAGCCTTGATAGAGAACCTTTCTGAAAGGAAGATTAATAAACTCAGGTCAGATAATGGAGGAGAATATACCTCAAATAAGTTTGTGAACTTCTGCAAAGATGTTGGGATCAAGAGGGAACTCACTACTCCCTATAATCCCCAACAAAACGGTGTAGTTGAACGTAAGAATAGAACCATAATGGAAGCTGTGAAGGCTATGATCCATGATCAAGATCTTCCTATGTGCTTATGGGCAGAAGAAACAATGGAAGTTGCATATGTGCAGAACCAATTGTCCCATAGTGCACTTGGGCTCAAGGTACCGAAAGAGATGTTCACTGGAAAGAAGCCAGAGGTAAGCCATCTAAAAATATTTGGTTGTCTAGTGTTTATTCATATACCTAAAGAAAAGAGAAACAAGTTGGAACCTTCAAGAAAGAAAGAAATATTTGTGGGATACTGTGAGGTCTCTAAGGCCTTCAAAATCTATATACCAGGTCACCATCACATTGAGATTAGCAGGGATGTGACCTTTGATGAAGATGCAGCGCTCAAGAAATCTAACCTATGCCAGCATGAAGAAGTATATGAAGAGGAACCTGTAATCCCCAATACTACAATGAGGGAGGTTCCCAGAGCTGCAGAACCAACAAGGGAAGTTGTAACTTTCCCTGATAAGGAACTTCTAGAAGACCATGATATAGTAGAAGTGCAAGAACCTCGTCAGATGACAATCCTCCATAAAATAAAGTCAACTTGGGCTATAGAGATTTTTCAAGATGAAGAGAAGTACGGTGTTTCCCAAGGAACTATGAGAAGGTGAAAAGACCAAATCCATTCTCCAGTTATACGGCCTTGATGTGTGATCTCCTAGAAGAGGAGCCTACCTTCTTTGAAGAAGCCATTCTGAGGAAAGAATGGGCATATGCCATGACAGAGAAATACCAATCCATAATGAAGAACGAAGTATGGGAAATAGTTCCCAGACCAAAGAATAAAGATGTGGTATCCTCCAGATGGCTCTTCAAAATAAAACATCCTGCTAATGAAAGTATTGAGAAGTATAAAGCAAGATTTTTTGCTCGCGACTTTTCCTAGAAGGAAGGCGTTGACTATGAAGAGACATTCACTCCTGTGGCCAGATACACTTCGATCAGAACCATCATATCTCTTGCTACTAATATGAAGTGGAAGCTGTACCAGATGGATGTGAAGAAAGCTTTCCTAAACAGTGTCATTGAAGAGGAAGTGTATATAGAGCAACCTCAAGGATTTGAGGTTGAATATAGGAAGTCTCATGTATGCAGATTGAAGAAAGCCTTATACGAATTGAAGGAATCTCTTAGATCTTGGTATGTCCATATAGACAGTTTATTGATGAGCTTAGGCTTTACCAAGAGTAAAGCAGACTCTAACCTCTACTTCAAGATCATGAACAATGGGCCAGTAATCTTACTGCTATATGTCGATGACTTATTCTTAACTGGAGAAGAAAAGCTCATCACTGAATGTAAAAAGAGACTTGCCTCGGAATTTGAAATGAAAGAACTTGGCCTAATGCATTATTTCTTAGGTCTTGAGGTATGGCAGAGTCCTGAGAGGATCTTCCTTAACCAAGGGAAGTATACAGTCGAAATCTTGAAGAGATTCGACATGTTGGAATGCAAGCCCATGAATACACCCATGAAAGCGAAGTTGAAGCTGTTGGTCGATACTTCATCAGATTTGATTGATGCCACACTATATAGATAGATTATTGGATCATTGATGTACCTAGCGAACACTAGACCGGACATTTGTTTTTCCATGAACACCTTAAGTCAGTTTCTAGTAAAACCCAAACATGTTCACCTAGTGGCTGCAAAACATGTGATGAGGTACCTTAAAGGTACAATAGATTATGGTCTCAGCTATGATGGAGATCATGATTTCACATTGAGTGGATATACTAATGCAGATTGGGCAGGAAATGTTTCTAACAGGAAAATCACTTCAAGATGTTGTTTCAGTTTGGGATCAACTATGATCTCGTGGCCGAGTAGGAAGAAATCTAGTATTGCTCTCAGCACAATGAAAGCATAATACATTGTTGCATGGTCTACCAGCTGTGAAGCTATGAGAGCAACCTTGATTCTCTGTGACAACCAGAGCTGCATAAAGATGACAGAGAATCCTTTATTCCACGACAGGTCAAAGCACTTAGAGATCCTTTATCATTACATCTGTGACATGGTGCAGAGAGGAGCCTTAAAGCTCCAGTACATTAGCACGGATGAATAGGTTGCTGACGTGTTGACCAAGCCATTATCTCATATAAATTTTGAGTACTTTCAAGATAAGCTTGGTATAGTCCAAAAGGGCCCTCCTCGAAAGGGGGAGTAGATGTTGTGATGAGACATCTCTTGCTTTCGACCTGATGGTTGTGATGTAAAGCAAGATGATGTGATATGACTAGTATTGTGCTTCTAGTTGGATAGCTTTGACGTAAAGCCAGTCTAGTATCCTGCTTCCGACCTGATGGTTGTGACGTAAAGCAGGACTAGTACCTTTCTTCTGACCTGATGGTTGTGACGTAAAGCAAGATGATGTGTGACTAGTACTATGCTTCTAGCTGTATAGCTACAATGTAAAGCAAGTCTAGTACCCTGCTTCTGACCTGATGGTTGTGATGTAAAGAAGGATCTGTACCTTGCTTCCAACCTGAAGTTTGTGACATAAAGCAAGATGATATGATGAGACTAGCACTAAGCTTCCAGTTGGATAGCTGTGATGTAAAGCCAGTCTAGTATCCTGCTTCTGACCTGATGGTTGTGACGTAAAGCGAGACGAGTATCTTGCTTCCATCTTGAGTGCTTTGACGTAAAGAAAGACGATGAGATGAGACTAGTACTGTGCTTCTAGCTTGGTAGATGTGATGTAAATCTAGTCTAGTATCTTGCTTCCAGCCTGAGTGTTGTGACATAAAGCAAGACATTGAGATGAGACAAGTACTGAGCTTCCAACTTGACAGCGGTGACGTAAAGCCAGTCTTGTATTATGATGAGCCAGCCTTGTGCTGTGATGATGATGATGTATCCGTGTTTATACTAATACATATTGATGCAAATGATGATGGCATTCCTTTGAGAATGACGATGCTGCCGATGAAGAAAACTTCCGATGATTTATAAATACGCCAATTAGTGTTCCAAGATGATATTGATGATGCTGTCCTCTCACCCAATTGATGTTGTTGATGATGTTGTCCCCTCTCTCTCACATGATGTTGTTGAAGAATACCCTTCTTGTTAAGAGGGAGTGTTGAAATATTGTAATTGGAAAGAGTATTCTTATTATTATTTGACATGTTATTCATTGGATCAATCCCCATTGTGGATTGATCATGTTAGCTATTGTAATAGGACAAAATCCCCATTTGCGGATTGGTCAAATGATAATTATAATAGGAAGAATAAGAAGTCGTCCCCAATAGATATTTAAGAGGCCCCAGAATATAATTAAGGTGTTTATAACCACCCAATGGGAGAATTCAGCCCTGCCAGTGAAGAGACACTTCACACATGCTAGTCTAATATAAATAAGGAGGCTAGCGCCTCACTTAGACACACAGCTCACTTGCTCATTTCGTGAGACAAGTTTCGGATCTACAGTTAGAGAAGAAGGAGAGAGACTGGCACATATTTGGGAGAGGATCTTTTGCATTAGTTTAAGAGATCTATTGGCATTGTATAAGCTATTTATAATAAGGAAGTTTTGCTGGGTTTTCTTTCCCTAGAGGGTTTCCAAGATAAATTTTGTGTCTCTTGTGATTGTGTATTTCTCAATAATCTTGGATTATGCTATTGTTATCTAATGAAATGCAAAGAACTATAATAATGGCTTAAACATTAACATAATGTAGGGGCGAAGATAGTTCATCCAACATAATCTACAACTCTTCCCACACCGCTTAAGACCTACAAATATTTTTTCTCATCTTATTTACCATCATAATGCAAAGCTATGTTTATATTGATGACACTATTATTAATTAATTGACATTCACCTACTTTTAGGGGAAGATTTATCCATCCATTGTTGCCATGAAATCGAATGTATTTGGAGAGAATCATATCTTCAATGGCGGTCTTAGCCCCCTTGTTAAGTCCTCCTTTCAAGCAGCAAGGAGATTTATCCATCTTCAAACTTCTTCTGTAGCAAGGAAATTTACCCATGTTCAAACTTCTTTTGTAGCATGGTCCTTGGACCCTAAAAGTTAAAACCGGAACTGGCGATCTCCTGTGCTCGTAGCAGACAAAAACACTACGGACCGTTCTTGTTTGCAGGGTACATATAGAAATAATTTGTACATTTGGAGAAATAAATTCACATCTTATTTCAATTTTACATAGAAATTTAGATTAATTTAGATTTAACTTCCCTTTGTTTCAATCGTAGAAAGATTGAGGATTCAGTGACAGAGAAAGATCATGAGAGTTGGGGATTCAACTGCAAAGCAAGAACGTGAAAGGAAAGAAACTGAAAACTTCTAGCAGCAACAAAGTAGACATCTTCTAGCAGCAACAATGTAGCCAGAGGGAAGGACCCAAGCCAGCAAAGTAGCTCATGTGCAGTGAACTCTCTATGGGATTCGGACAAAGCGAAGGACGCAACAAAGTAGCTCCTATGAAGTGAACTCTGTATGGGATTCGATCTGACCAGGTAATATTATAGCAGTGGAGCAACAACACATGGATAACATGCGAACGACTAGCATGTAGATTGCCAGATACAAGCATGCGGATTGTCACATAATGTGTGACAATCATGACATAAGCATGTAAAAAAACTAAGCATTTTATGTTTTAAATTAATGCTAAGTTTCAACATAGCATTAATTCATATGGCTTTCCACATCCCAATGCCTCTCAATTTCATGCCTCTCTTTCTCTAAGTTTAAAGAGCCTAGCCTCGATATGAGGTCAAATAAGGCCTCAAAAACATATGGTTAAAAAAGAAATACAAGTCCTAAAATTGTATGAAAATGCTAAAACTTTGACTAAATGCTTCGTTTTCTGTGAAATACTAATAGCTGAATAGAAAATCCATTACTAAGAGTCCAGGAAGGGCAGGGACTAATAATGTAGATATTCACCATTTTCGCCCAGGGATAAATCGCATGTCAACCATACCTACTACGCAAGGCAATAATGTAATATCATTAACTAAAATCGCCGTAGCTACCTGGTTACTTCCGGAGTTTTGGTCGAATCTGCAAGAACCCAAATAGTTTAAGATTTTAAATGGTAACTAGAGCAATTGGAAATTTGATGCCGAGAGTTGAAACATTTGAGAGCATCGAATTTTGTATACGAGATGACAATGTTGCAACTATGAGCCCGCTCCACATAATCAGAGAACTGATACTTAAGTGATAGGTACAGGACCAAAATTCAATTTTTTAAGTCAATAATTCTTCTAAACGTAGTTATGTCAAAAGGCTTATATCTAGGCAGATTTAATAGGGGTTTAGTGGTTAATAAGTTTTGTATGGACAGGATTAAATATGGCTGGAATATTCTTAATAGTCACACAAAAAAAATGGTTTTGATTTCAATCATTAACTTCCTAGCTATTATAAAGACTTCAGTTTATGTGTTTACTTTTTTACATTTACCTAATCATATTTAAAAATTACTTTGATAGCTAACTCATTGCTTCTTAAGTGATTAACAGAAATTAAAATATTAACATCAGATAAATGAAGCTCAAACATTTATTTGTTAATCAATAATAAAATTTAATATATTCTTTTAAAAATTCTTCATCTCATTAGCCTTTAGACGTTCACCCGCAGCTATTTAACTTCAAATCAATTTTAATAGGTTAATAAAATTTCGAATACGTCATATTATTACTAGCGGTTATTCTTAAAATTTTAAATAAAAATGTCACCTTACATAGTAGATTACACAATGACCTTCACGTGCCATGCTCATGAACGCTCGCGCGCTATACTCATGATTAGTCTCTTCAATTTATTCATAGTAACACTTGTCAAGTTTACTATAACGGGAGCTCAAAAGAGTAACTACGACTCCTTGGAGACGGACTTTAGGTCAACCTATTGAGCACCCAAATAACCGTTGGTTAAACTAAGAGTTTCAAAAGACTCGAACTGCCGAAGATAGTCCAGCCACGAAGTTATGAGTACATAAACTAGCACAACCACATTTAAATAAAAGTGGTTGATATACATGGATAGGTTCATTATAGTTTTATTATTTGAAGAAAAATAAATTTATTTGTTTTTATTTATATTTTATTATTTGAAAAAGATTAGATTTATTTATTGTTATTTATAATGTATTTATGTAATTATTTTTTTTTGTTAATATAAAATAAACTCTTATATGAATAATCCTAATACAACTAATTTTAACGTAAATAAATCTTAAATCTTAATACAATTAAAGCTAACTCAAACCCTAAAGCTCAAGGTTAAAAACGGATTGTATCTTATGATTACCTGGAAGATTATATTTTCTGATTACCTCAACTTGATTCTCAGGGATAACTGTTCCTTAAAGCTCAAGGTTAAAAACGAATTATATCTTATGATTACCTGGAGGATTATATTTTCTGATTACCTCGACTTGATTCTCAAGGATAACTGTTTTTCCTGTTGCCTGCGTACATAGTTGATGATCTAGTCAAGGATAACTGTTTTTCCTATTGCCTGCCTTTCATCAGAGCACAACAAAATAGGCCGGTTCTCAACAATCCCAGGCTATTGGCAATAAAATGTATATATAATTACAAGAACATGTATATGTATATATAATTCCTCTGCAATACTGATGTGGGAGCATACTGTACTTGTAGGTATATGAAAGAAGCCATAATATGAAAAGGCAAAGGTTTGCATGCATTCAATATGGAGAACATGGAATCAAGCCCCTTCCTCCCATAAATTTAATTAACTTTAATTAACTTTGAATTGGCAAACTTGGCGGTATATGAAGCACCTGTCCGATAAATTTAAATTTCAAAATATGAAGAGCTTATCTCCCATAAATTTTAATTGCCAAACGTGGCCTGCCTCATATCTCAAACGCCATGCTGTTACACAATGAACATAAGCACATTTATAGTTCAATGTCGTTAGACTATGACATTTCGATAGCTGGTGTTTTGCCAGTGAATTTTTCGAAGATAAGTGAAAGGAAGATAAACCTTAATGGTTCATAGTTAGTGCATTACAGACCTATGATTGCTCTAGATCAATATATACACAATATTTTATATACAGACCTGTCACACTTCGAATCAACGGCACAATGCTTCTAGTCATCAGAAAGGTGAGATCAGCAATCATCTACCTTTCCTCATAATTTGTTATTGAGATAGGATATGAGAAAACTAACATTGAAACAAGATCACTGTTATTGGATGGAAATTTGGAATCGTTTCCAACATCATAATTGATGATATAATTATTTTGTTCAACTAATATAGTCTAGAACTACATTTGTTTTGTTTTTCAGAATCGAGGGTATATCAACAATTCTAAATCAACAATGGTATAACTAATTTATCAAATACAGTAACCAAGGGACTACCATTTATCAAATACGGTAACCAAGGGATCTCTTGATATTCATGTACAAACTAGATCTTAACTAGATCTTGGGCGTTTTCGATGCTTTCACTTGCTAATCCCAAGACTTCACAGGTACTTTAGGGTACTCTTCTTCCTCATGAAAGTTAATTCTAAGACGTCTTCTTCCTCATGAAAGTTAATTTTAAGACGTCACAGGTACCTCCCAATCAACGCTAAAGTACTCTTTCTCTCCACACTAACTATTTAGCACATCCAAGTGCATTCAAGGAGGGGAGAGGTGCCACCCTTTCATTTTGCCCTCAAATTCAAAATTTTAAATGTAATTAAAGCAATACTTCTATGAGATTGGATTCGACTTCCTCATTGTTCGTGCTAATAGCTTTAAGGGATTCAACCATAACTGCAAGGACTGCATTACTGGCATTGTTTGTCAATCTCAAAACTCTTCAAGCTTGTTGCAACAACAGAACCCTGATTTACAATTTTGTTACAGTTTCGTAGAATGTATCTTAACATGGAAAACCATGTAAGAAATTGTAGATCTAGTCCTATGCGAGTTGTTTGACGAAGCAAATAGGACTACCTTGCATGCAACTATTAGAATTTTACCTGCTTACAATTACACATAACCGGTTTAAAGTATGCATCCAATCCCAACCGAAATGCAGGAATTTTAACCATGCAAAGATAAACCCCGAGTCACGATTGATTACAGCACGAGGTAGTAATACGTACCAGGTTAACAATAAATATATATATATATATATATATATATATATAAAAGGATCCAAAGAGAATAATTATCCGAGACATATTATCCAAGGGACTTGCATTCAATGGAAAAAGAAGGTAAGAAAACAAGGTTATTAAATCATTGAAATTTATCTCATTATTGAGGATCCAACATCCTTTACATAATCGATTAACCAGAATATTAATAATATTGAAGAAACATTTTTCGCCCTTCCTCTAGGAACCCATAAACTGCATGGTCGCCCACAAGACTTCTTCAGATTTGAGATCCGCAAGCCTGCAATGAAAACTTGATAATTTCGACTAGGTTAATCAATTGTTAACGAGATATGCTCGTTGAAGGTGTCCAAATAAAAATTTGACCAAACATAAAATAAAACCTCCAAACAAGCGTTATGAAGAGTGTGAACAATTTATATATATAATTTACTCAATTATGATGTAGTCAATCATCAACCAAAACCTGTTCATAGATTCAATTTATTCGTCATTAAGTTTCAATTTGTCCAAGATAAATCGATATATACAATTACAATATCATACGATGTACATAATTTACCAATTGTAATGTTGTCAATCATCAATCTATTTTGTTCTCATTCAATAAAATTTGAAATTTAAAAGAATGTTAATAACTAACAAACTAAATGTTAAATACCGTAACCAAAAGAGTAATAATATGAGAGTAATAATATGAGAGGTTGATCTTTAAATTGAAACAAAACTTGTGCAACTTCCTTCTCTTTTCGCTCGATACCTCTTAGCCAATGCTAGGGGTAATCTTCTTCCGCCTTAGACCCCGAGATGCAAATAGGTCACACATAGAATTTTAGAACTATAGCTCAAGTTTTCCCTCGCGAGGAGAGGCTTCCACCTCTTATGCAAAGTTTGCAGCACAACTCACACAAGTAAACTATTCAAAAGAAATTTCAACAACATTTTAGTCATCGAGCAATAGGGTCCTTTCCTCCTTATTCTTTCTTGTTTTTATAAGAAAGATTTGTCTTGACACTTTTCAATTTATGTACAATTAGATAATTTTCAATAAATAAATTTAGATATTATTCACCTCCAACACATGTCACACTTTCCCCAATTTGCACTTGTTTATTTCTTTTTAATAAAAATAATTATACATTTTCCCTTACATCCACAATTATTTCCTAGTTTTTCTCCTAGTTTGTCCCTTAGTTCCCCAAATTCTCCGTTACTATGTCTCTTAACTAATATACACTTGGAGTTTGATTATGATTATTCTCTTAGTTAATATTTAGAGTCTTCTTTGAGTTAGGATTCTAATTCTATGTTGACAACCCATTCTAAATAGTTCTTTTTTATTAAAAATATTGTTATTAATTTCATGCACACATTGTGCACATGTCTTAATTTTTATTTTCCCTTTTCTAAGTTTTAATTAGTCTAATTTCCCTTAGACCCATTTCTATAAAATTTTATTAGGCATAACATTTGGACTTAGATTTATTATGTTTCCATTTTATAATTAAATGTATAAATTTATATTCTCTTTCTATCAGTTTTAAGTATTTGTTTTATTCTCTAAGGTATTCTCGATTTTTAATAACTCATTAGTTTATTCACGCAATGTTCCCTTCAAGATGCACCTACATGATCCAAGGGTGCCACTCACCATTTGACTTAGTTTGGAAGTTTTATGACGCTTGGGTTCAATACTCCACTTGTTGATCTTCTGTGATACTAAGGGTCTATTGAGGAATAAGAAATCCTCCTTATTAAGCACCCCTCAGGAATCTTCATGAGTGACTGTCTCAGTATTTCCTCATGGCATCACGAACCTCTCAGGAACAAGGTAGTCGTTAACCTTCAGTTCAAGTCACGGAGGGAGTGCTAGTACGATATGATAGGAATGCTTCCACACCTCTCCCTCATCTATCTGATATTTGTGTATGACCCCTTTACTCCATATGTCAGTCGGATTAGCAAGCGTCATTGTGCCTATATCCATTGACAAAATACTATTAATAAATATTATTAACGAAATTCATATATGAAATAATCATCAATAATACATGCGTAATAAATCCAAGTACTCATAATCAAAGTAAATAGTATGTTCCCTAACTCAATACCGAGTCCAAGGTGTTCTTTTGATGGAATCAACATCCTCATTGCATCATTCTTCTTGCACACTCAGGAAACTTCATCATAATACTTGTCAATTCTATACATCAATATAAATAACATATCAAAATTTCAACATTTAATTATATCATAAACTTTAACTCATAAACCAAATCAGATACTCATAAAGTACCATTTTTAGTCGAATCACTTGCACGCAAGTGTCCTCAAAGAATAATATGTGTTATAAACCATGGTCAGTGAAAATTTGGATGTTACATACACCCCCTCTTGTTTTAAACTTCGTCCCAAAGTTTGTACAGTCTAATAATGAAAGCAATAATATAGTTCATACTAATCTATCTATCAAACTTTCAAAATAAATAAGGAAATTACTGACGCATCTCATGTGCATCCTCCCAAGTGGAAAAATGGACTATAATTTTCCCACTGGACCTGGACCTTCTCGACCAATTGACGCCATAGTTGTCGAGTGCGATGGTCTAGTATGCAGATTGGCTTCACTATGAGAGCACCATCATATTATGCCTGCAATGAACCCATATCAATAACATGTGATGGATATGATATATAATGACATAAAACTGAAACATGAAACACATCGTGCATAGTCCTCAAAGAATTAGGTAAGGCTAGTCGGTAAGCCACATGTCCTTTGTTTTCTACAACCTCGAAAGACCCCAGAAAACTTGGAGAGAGTTTAGTTCCCTTTCCAAACTTAATCAAACTCTTATGAAAATTTACCCGCAAAATCACTTTATCACGATTCTCATAACTAGGGTCAATATGATGTGCATCCCCATAACTCTTTTTTCGGTCTTTCGCTTCCTTAATCCCTTTCCTTATGGTTTGGTTTAGATCTTTCCTTTCCTGGATCACTTATGGTCCTACTAGGACCCTATCTTCTAGCCGATCCCAAATCAAAGGTGTCCTACATGATCGCCCATAAAGAAACTCAAAAGGTGTCATCTTTATCGAACTCTGGTAGTTGTTATTATACACAAATTCTACCAATGGTAAAAATTATTCGCAACATTTTTGTTGATCCATCACATGCATTCGAAGCATATATTTTAGAATTTGATTCATTCTTTCCGTTTTTACATTACTTTTAGGGTGATATTTTGTACTAAAATTTTATTGCGTTCCCGAAGTCTCTTGGAAACTAGTCCAAAAATGTCTAGTGAATATCGATCCTCGATCAAATATTACATCTCTCGGTACACCATGCAATCTTATAATTTCATTAACAAAAAATCTAGTTATTTCAGGTTCTTGATATGTCGTACAAACTAGAATAAAATGCACACTCTTCATCAAAGTGTTGACAAATACAAATATAGAATTGTGTCTCCTTGTCGTGACTGGAAATCGAACAATAAAATCGATCGAAATAACTTCCCATTTCAATTTAGGAACCACATGTGGTTGTAGTAATCATGTTTGGTGTCTATGTTCTGTCTTCACTTCCTGGCATTCAAGACATCTCGCCACACAGTTAACTATATCAATTTTAATTCCCTTCCAAAAGAATAATTATTTGATATCTTCCTTCATTTTTGTGATTCTCGGATGAGCCATATACACTGCTCAATGAGCTTCATTCAAAATTAATATTTTCAATTCACCATTTGGTGGTAGATAAATTCTGCCATTATATCTTCAAATTTTGTCAATGTCCAAAGTATAACCCTCATATCTAGGTATCATCATGTTATCTTGTCTGATATTTTCCTTTACTTCCTTGCGCTAGTCGTCATCAATTTGTAACGCTAAAATATTTTCTCAAAGATTCATGTTTAAGGGTATTACTAAGAAAATGTGTGGTCTCCGACTCAATGCATCTCCTACTCTATTAATTGTTCCTTTAATGTACGTGATCTCAAAATCATACTCACTTAAAAGTTTTGACCAACGTTTTTGTCACACGTTCAAGTCACTCTGATTAAAAATCTAGTGCAATCCACTATGATGAGTTTTCAACTTGAATTTCCGTCCAATAAGGTAATGCCTCCAAACTCACAAGGCATAAAAAATCGCTAATAATTCCAAATTGTTGGTTGTGCAATTCTCTTCATGTCTTCTTAATTTCCTTTAAATATATCCAATAACTCGACCTTCTTGCATTAATACTCCACAAAATCCTCGATGCGTTAGTGCATACTAAGAATTCATTGTCCATATCTAGAACTTTTAGTATCAATGTTGTTATTAATAATTCCTTAGGCTTCTAAAATGCTTCAACACATTTCTCTAACCATATGAATTTCTTGTTGTTCTTTTGCAATTCAGTAATTGGATTTGCTATTTTTGAAAAACCTTCGACGAAACATCTATAGTAACCTACTAATCCCATAAAACTACGTCCCTCTTGTACGTTCGTCGGTGATGACCATTCCATAATAACCTATACCTTCGTTGGATACACAACAATAACTTCTCCAGAAATAATATGTCCCAAATAATGAATATTTGTTTGATAAAAAGAACATTTCGACAACTTTTCCTACAACTTGTTTTCTCTTAAACACTGCAAAACCAATCTCAGATGTTCATCATGCTCCTCTTTTGTCCGAGAGTAAATTAATATATTGTGAATAAATACCTGTATGAACTTAGCTAAGTATTCACAAAATACCCCATCCATTAAAATCATGAATACACCACGGGAATTTGTCAAACCAAACGGTAATAGAGTAAATTTGTTATGTCCAAATCTTGTCTTGAACGTTGTTTTAGGAATATCTTCTTCTTTGATTCGCAATTAGTGAGACCCTGATCTCAAAATAAATCTTTGAAAATAATGTTGCCTCCTCCATTTGATCAAATAAGTCATCAATCCTCTGTAACATGTAATGATTCTTGATCGTGGATTTCTTTAATTAACAATAGTCAATGCAAATCCTCCACGATCTGTCCTTCTTTCTTACAAAAATTATTGGTGCACCTGATGCTGATATACTTAGATGTATAAGTCCCAAATCTAATAACTCTTTCAATTTCATCTTTAACTCTTATAATTCAGGTGTCGACATCTGATAAGGCATTCTAGCAATTGGTTTGGTTCCAGGTTTTAAATCTATAGTAAATTCCAATTCTCTTTTTGGCGGTAAAACCGGTAGTTTCTTAGGAAAAACATCATCAAATTTTGATACTACTGGAAAGTATTCTAATATTTATTTGTCACCTTATTCATTAAGGGATAAAATGGCATACAACTTACATCCTTTGTGCATATTTTTCTTCAATTGTAGGGAAGTAATAAATCTTAGCAACAGTCCTTGGTTTTTCCCTACAATTACTGTATTTTGTCCCAAATCATCAATTAAGATTAATATTTCCGTCTTACACTTAAGTATCGATTGACGAGCGAAAATGACTGTCCATCAATTGGAAGAGCGAGTGTGGTCCAGGTTTGTCTAAATAACCCAAGCCGTTTGGTATAGCTCGTTATGACAAGTTTGATGGCTCCGTTGGCCAATCTAAAAGTCCTAGAAGAAAGAAATAAAATAAATAAAAGAGATGAAATAACTAACTAATTACTAAACACAATATATATATGTACATATGTTCTAATGTAACTGTAGTAGTTGTATTTAAGCAGAAGATATACAAGTCTCATTTATTTACATGATTTACAAGCTACAAGTTTTAATTGAAACCTACGAAAATCGATGTGAAAAATGATTGCTTCTAGGTTCAACAGATAAAGAAAGCACATAAAAATATTTATTTTTTTTCTTTTATAAATTTAAGGAATCTTGCAAAAAAAAGTTAATGAAACATGAACATGTGGATAGTCAAAGATGAACCATACATTCTAGTTTCAATGGTATGTAAATGACAGAAAAATACAAAGAATCTATCATGTCAGTGAATTAGTGAGGTGTATCCAAGCATATGCATGAGTGGTGAACATCCAACTTCCATGTCCAAGAGAGAAATCTGCAATGAACCTTATGACTATTCTAAATAAATTCACAACATGTATTGGCAACTTAAGTTTTAATGACAGAAAAAGAAACACAAACATAAACCTGTGATCTCATAATTATACATGATTATAGAAAGATAAATCTAGAAGCAATCTATTCATTTTTTCATTCAATTTAAAACTCAAAGATAAATCCCATTATTTAAATCGAAGATATAATCACAGCATTTGTATTTTGATGAAGCAAATGATAGATGGTATTTATAATATAAACCTCCTACACATCACAGATCATTTAATCTAAAGATATCAGACCTGCACATGTAACAAGATTAAAAAAACATAAATAACAACATTATAAACAAAAGGCTAAATCCAAAATGCATATATGTCATTCCATTAAGTTTTTGGAATCACTTGTCCATTCTGTAGTCTTGGAAGATTTTTTTTGGATAATAGACTTTAAATATTGGAAAAATTAATACATAAATGATAATAATTAACCATGTATTGATAAAAAAGACTAAATCTATTTAAATCAATGCATAATCAATTATTCAAAGAATATGAAGATATTATAATGAGAATAAAACCATTTTACTCACAGGACAAAAGACATTAAGCAATCTGGAATTTCATATTCTTCTTTGAAAATACTCATCCATTCTCCCAAAGATTTCAGCCATCCATTACCCCATTTGAAAAGAAATAAAAATTTTACAAAAGTAATAATATACAAAAGAGAAAGGATTGAAATCCTCCTCTCCAATTCTTCCATCCATGGCTCTAAACTTTCTCATATATTTATACAATGAATGAATAGTCTGGGCGTCACTATTAATTTTCGCCACTTGAAATTTTCCTCGTAAAAAGACATCAATATCTCTCAAATCGTGTGTTTTTTTTGGAAAATCTCTAGGCAGAAGGTAAATGGGTCCATTTGGGTTTTGGATTTTCAACCATTTCTTCTAATTCCTCATGGTTTGGCTGCAATCAGTTCTCTAAAATCATCTGTCTGATCTTGACGCCTTTCTAAATTTTATCTGTTGTTGCTCATAAAATTATTTGTAGCAATCCAAAATTATTTTTGGGTCAATCATATTGAACGTATTTGGATAATAAAATCAAGCCATGATCAGATTCGTATCAAATATTTGATAATAGAAACCTGTGAAACAAAAAAAAACCTAAATTAATAACCTAAAAATTATGAATAAAACAAAATCTAGAAAAAACAAAAAAGAATTTAAGCTAACTATAACTTATAAACAAATATTGTTTATAATTTGTTTTCAAATATGATCTAGAATCTTCAAGTGAATGGAGAAAAAATATTAATTTTAGTTTTTTACAAAATCAAACAAATGATAGATAATTCTTTTATTATTATTATTTTGAAATGAGATGCAAAATGAAAAAAAAAATTAATTAATTAATATCACCAAATGATTTCATGAAAATGAGAAACCAACCAAAATATTATTTGATGAAGTATTGAACACATTATTCAAAATAGTCAAACTTGCTAATGAACAAAAGAAATAACACATAATTATAATTTAAACGAAAGTAAACAGTTGAGAAAAAATAACGTTTTTGTTTAAATTGAGATTTATATGCTCGTTTCTAAATTTTGACATATACTCTTGTAATGAATGTCTCATACTATAGTGAATGTCTTAAGTTTGTCTCAAAGCAAGCCAAGGTATGGAACTATTTGAAAAGGTTGATTCTGTAGCTCATTATAATTATAAAAATTCTAATGGGGGCCCTTTAAATTTTGTAAAACTTTAGGGGGTGTTGTTGGGGCCCAACAGTATCATGTCGTGTTATTCTAACCAATCCATTCTAATCACAATGTCACATGATTCTAAGTTTGTGACAAAAAGGGTTACACTATCAATGAATTCACCCAAATTAATTTTACAGTCATTAACCTTTCCTCCAACTTTTTGCTTGGCTCCAGATGCTAGTTATACATATCTAAACTCATCTTGTTTGACTTCCTTCACCGCAATTATTTTGAATGCACCACTAGAAATCAAACTCTCATTAGCTCTTGGGTCTATCAAAATACTAATCTGTTCATCTGATATCATACCCGAAGTCTCAATCATTGTATACCAATGCTCATCCTGACGGTTATTCACCGTTCCATGAATCCTATGGGGCTTGCCTAGATCTCCTACCATCATATGGCTTGTTGATCCAATAGTTATTTCATTTCGATAGTACAATCTATCTGATAGTGGGGTTCTCCAAAAGTCCAATATCCGTTCTTAGGGCTAGAGCTCCTAGTTTAAGAGGAAGAATATGCTGGTCTAGGGTTTTGAGGTCGAGATGTGTTCTGCAGAAAAGATCTATACTGTTGTTGATGTTGAGGACCCGGATCTCAAATCAGTGTTTGAAAATACTATCACCTCCTTCATTTGATCAAATAAGTCATCAATCCTTCGTAACATGTATTGATTCTTGATTGTGGATTTGTTTAATTGACGATAGTCAATGCAAATCCTCCACAATTCATCCTTATTTCTTACAAAAATTAGTGATGCACCCCATGGTGATACTCTTGGATGTATAAGTCCAAAATATAATAACTCTTTCAATTTCATCTTTGACTCTTGTAATTCAGATGTCAACATCCACGAAGGAATTCTAGCAATTGGTTCGGTTCCAGGTTTTAAATCTATAGTAAATTCCAATTCTTTGTTTGGTGGCAAACCCAGTAGTTGCTTAAGAAAAACATCATCAAATTCCGATACTACCAGAAAGTATTCCAATATTTTTGTGTCACCTTTTTCGCTAAGGGATAAAATGGCATACAAATTACACCCTTTGTGCATATTTTTCTTTAATTGCAAGGAAGTAATAAATCTTAGAGACACTCCTTGGTTTTTCCCTACAATTACTCTATTTTGTCCCAAATAATCAATTACGCTTAATATTTTCGTCTAAGTATCGAGTCATGCGATTATAACCCATCCATTCCAATCATAGCGTCGTAGTATTCCAAGGTTGTGAACAAAAGGGTTACAGTAGCGACGAATTCACCCAAATTAATTTTACATTCATTAACCTTTCCTCCAACTTTTTTCTTGGCTCCAGATGCTAATTCTACATATCTAAACTCATCTTGTTCGACTTCCTTCACCTTAATTTTTTTTACTACACCACTAGAAATGAAACTTTCAATAGCTCATGGATCTATCAAAATACTAAACTCTTGATCTCATATCATACTTGAAGTCTCAAGAACTATAGACTAATGCTTAACCTGGCGATTATTCACCACTACATGAATCCTATGGGGCTTGCCTAGATATCCTTCTATCATATGTCATGTTGATCCAATATTTCTCTCCTTTTCAATAGGACAATCTCTCTGATATTGTGGTTCTCCACAAGTCCAACATTCATTCTTAGAGTTGATGCTCCTAGTTCCAGAGGAATAATCTACTGGTTTAGGGTTTTGAGGTCCAGATCTGTTATATGGAAAAGATTTATACAATTGTTGTTGTTGAGGATGAAGCAGATGTTTTTTTTTTGGTTCTCTATACAGAGTCCTATAAGTAATAGTATGTCGATGCGATATACAAAATAAAGGCCCTCTATGTGCATCACAGTGCCGAGAAGTCTTTCTAATGGGTGTATGTTATTGTGACACTCTATGCGGTGTTTGTCATATCTGCCTAGAAGGATTACTACCATGAACTCCATTGTTCAATTCCTCCTCAGTGATAAAATATTTATGTATTGCATTGTGCAAAGTCTGAGGCATCATGATCCTCACCTTAGCACGAATGTTGTAGTTGAGAGAAAACAAAAAATTATTCACTTTTAACTTTTTAGTGTTTAGGTGCAGAGCATATCTAAGAAACTCCATAAATATAGCCTCATACTCAGGTATTGTACAAATTCCTTTTCATAAAGCATTGAATTCATTAAGATGGATCTCAATGAACTCATCATCTAGGTAGCTCTCTCAATATCGTTCCTCGAACAATTCCCAAGACACAACCTCAATGGCCATATTCAGTTGTGGTAACAATGTCTTCCACTAAAGAGGCACACTCCCCTTCAGTTTAAAAATCGCCATACAGAACTTCATGTTTCCATATTCTCTAAACAAGTTTCGACGGCTACAGTATCCTTGGAACCCCATAAATCAACAAATTTTACCTTCTCAAGTTCTCTATGAATATTACCACTAACTATAGGAGGGCACTGTGAACCCTCATTGGGTGCATATCCTTTTCCCTCATCTCGAACAAGGAAATTTATCGGTTCCTCTGACATCCTTTAAAAGGACCTCATAATAACCATGACATCATCCACTGCAACATGCGCTTTCTTGATAGTATGCTCTTTTCCTTGTGGAGCAGGTCTCTTGCATGTGGGTGTACTTGGAGGAGGCATACCTCTTCCTCCTTCACCTTGACGTCTACTCATTCTCCATCCTCTAACCATGATACCTTCATAAAAGAATTTCAATTTATATTAGTAATTCCATCTTTAATTAAAAAATTTCATTGGAAGTCGTAATGAGTCCAGTGTCGCAGAGTAGAATCATGCTTTGATACCATATGTAACATTCCTCCAGTACTGAACATTTATGAGTACATAACTACACAATAAAAGTTTTTCTTTTTTATAACCAAAGTATAACTTTACAAATCACGCATTTGATTTCGGCATCTTCATAATTATCTAAGGAAATACTTCAATGCTATATACAAATTTATCATCGATAGTCTATAAAAATTTTGATACCGATTTCAGTGATTTATCTATTATTACATAGAGTAAGTAGGAAGTCAATTGATTTAATCTTTGTAAATCAATTGATTGCCCACTTACTCTATGGAATAATAGATAAATCATTGAAATTGGTATCAAAAGTTTTATAGACTATCGATGGTAAATTTGTATATAGCATTGATGTATTTTCTTAAATAATTATGAAGATGCCAAAATCAAATGTGTGATTTGTAAAGTTATTATTTGGTTATAAAAGAAACAAAAAATTTATTGTGTATTTACTTACTCATAAATGTTCAGTACTAGAGAGATGTTACAAGGCATACCACTACACTTTACTATGTCACGTAATTACATAGAAAAAAACCCATGAGAATGTTTTCTAAAGTCTACGTTGATTAATTGGGTTCGTTTTCATTGATGTCAACCCTTGAAGAAAGTTTGGTAGAAAATTCCGGTAGTACAAAACTTTGGGTAATGGACACAAGTTGTTTTGATGGATAATGGTATGGGTTTTGATATATTTGTAGGTAAGACTATTCTATATGGATAGTACATTTCATGCCATTTCCTTTATAAGTGGGTTAAACCTAATATAAGGAAAGTGGATTAATATGGCTAAAAGGTAACCCCTTGAGGATGCTACATGAAAGTATAAATAAGAGGCAAGGCTCTCTCATTTGATAGCACTTGAACATATTGAATATCTATTGTTGTGTAAGTCTTATTGAAAGCAATTGATACATTTGAAGTTGTAAAAGTTTGAGTTAGCACAAAGAGTTTACGAAAAAAGTTTTAGAATTACAACGAATACTAAAAAACCCTAATTTATGAGGTGTATGCAGGCTAACAATGTATTAGGGTGTGTACATACACAGGCTGGCAGTGTATTAGGGCACGTACAAGAGGGTAAAGCCATAGAAACTTGAGAAGATGAAGATGTCGGGGTTCTAGATTCTGAGATCAAGCTCCTAGGAAGTTCTACAGTGATCGGATACATCAGATCTATCCACTGGTTCAAAAGGTATGTCTTATTTCTTTGAGTAGTTCGTTTTTTATGTATGCATGAGAAATGGTTATGGAGACTTGAGGATTCTCCCTAGAAATATTAGTATGGGATCCTCTGTATAAGTCAGATATATAGAAATACAGTGTTGGTATAATAAATATTGATCATTGATACTTATTGCTAGAGTTAAGGCACATGTTGTATTTCTTGGCATATGGATAAGGGTTTTTGTGGTACATGGTTGAGATCTTGTATCTGTGAAGTGGTTGATGTATTGAGAGGTTGAATCTCATAAAGGGTTTGATTTCTAGATCATGTGAGGGTTATTATACTTGTTCATGATTACACACACTTATATGGAACATTACTAGAGAGAGATATAGATGCTTTGGGTAAAGGTTATGTATGAGGATGCATGCATAGGGTACAATTACAGTGTGGATACAGTGACAAGTTGCAGATATATGTGAAATAAGTTGCAGAGGATCAGAAGTTTTCAGAAGAAAGAAAACCCTATTTTTCAGAAGGTATATACAAGCTACATAAAATATAGGACACATACATACATAGGTTGTTGTATAGATAGGGCGTGTACATACACATGTTGTAGAACTACAAGTCATGTATCCCTAGTTTCAGAAGGCATACACATGATACATAACAGATAGGTTGTGTACATACGCAGACTATTGTATAGATATGGCATGTACATACACATCTTGCAAAACTACAGGTCACGTATCTGTTGTATTTTGGTTGATGCATGTCCAGTTCAGGTACATATTGATTACAGGGTTACAGGTTGGTTGCAGGTGAGTGGTACAGGTTGGTAAAGTTTTACAGTAGTATATCTCACAATCATTTTCTGACAGTGGTTCCATCATTCTACTTCTACTTCAGGGCGGTTGGATGGGGCAAGGACAAGTGGCTGTAGCCACCTTTCAGTGGTAGTCGGAGAACATAGGGGGTTGTAGCCTCCTTCTAGTTGTAGCTAGATAATTGGGGATTTGGAGCTTCCCTCGGGTTGTAGCCTGATAAACTAGGGGGTTGGATCCTCCTTCCATTTTCAACCAGAAAACAAAGGAAGTATGTGCTTCCAATGAATGTAATTCTTAAAGAAATATAAGAAAAAACATTATGTGGTTTTCTCCCTCTTTGGGTTTCCAGGTAAAAACATTGGTGTACTTTGTATGTGTATGATTTTTCATTTGTTCATTTTTTATTTACTCTGAAACTATTGGATGATAATGCTACATTGATATAAAACTTGCATTTTGTGGATAAAAAAGATTGAATTTCTCTATTACTGTTTCACCCACCCTCTCAGTAATCCAACAATTGGTATCTGAGTCGATTTCTTCAGGAAACAGTTTAACCACTGGAAGGATATCATTGATTATTCTAAGAATGGAGTACCATTGTTCAATGGTCAGAATGGTTTCAAGTATGGGATGTGGAGTGGAAGGACAAAAGTATTTTTATAGACACAAGGGCATTATATTTGGCTATCAGTCGTTACGGGATATGATAGTTCAAAAAGGGAAAAGACTGCAACCAAGAAGGAATTGAAGAAGAATAACAAAATAGCAATGGATTTCATCTCAGAATCATTACCTAGTATGGTAAGAGAAAATGTTGGTAAATGTTCATCAGCCAAAGAACTTTGGGATAAGTTACATGACATATATTCTTCACCCAATGCAGATTCGAAAAATACAAAAGAATATGAAAATACATATCAAGAAGAATTGTTTTCACCATGTCAAGTAGATTCAGAATATGAAGAGTACATAATTACCAGAGGTATGTTGTTTCTCTTTAATTGTGAGAAACGTTGACATCTTGAAATAGAATTGCATGAAGGAAATGAGACAAAAAAACTAATTGAAAAGGAAGACAATTATGAAACAAAATCGATTAGTGATTTAGATGAACTAAGAGAAGAAAAAAAGTCACTCAATAAATAATTAATGAAACAAAAGGAAAGTGTTCACATTTTTTAATAATCCCAACGGTTCATCGAGAGCTTAAGAACTCAGCTAGAAGAAGCGAGAAATATCGAAGAAAATCTTGAATATCAAAAGCAGTATTTGGAAGCCAACATAGAAAAAATTAAGGAAGAAGAAGAAATGAGAGAGAAGATATTGACAGATCATCTTAAGTAAATAACTAACGATCTAAACCATCTTGAGGAAGAGTTTGGTCAATAAGAGAAATGACTTGAACAAGAAATAATCACATTAAAAATTCATCTTGAAGAAGCAAAAAGAACAAAAGAAGTCATGAAGTCTCAGATAATGAAGAAAGAATAAGAGGTTGAAAAGCTTGAAGAAGAAGTTTTCACATTGAGAAGTAAAATCGTCAAGATCAGCAAGAACATTGAAGAGACAGAAACATACACATCATTTATAGAGAATGAAGAGAAGCACTCTAGGTTGCTAGAAAAGAAGAATGAAGAAAATAGAAAGAGTTATGCAGAAGTACTCAAAGGAAAGAATCATGGTCAACTAGAATATAAGAAAATTATTGAAGATACATCTTCAAGAATACCATCCATGTTCAATCCAGAAAGAAGCTTCAATCATGATCATGATCAGTCAAGGCAGAAATTCAGAAGGACTACACCACAAAAAATATCATTCACTCCCAGGTATGGAAATTTATTTTATGGTCATTGTTTTATTATACTAATTTTGGACATAAGGTTGCAGATTGCAAGGATTATAAAAGAAATGTTCAAGAAATAAGTGCTTATGTGTCCCCACGTAACATT
This sequence comes from Picea mariana, assembly GCA_032191745.1. Taxonomy (NCBI): domain Eukaryota; kingdom Viridiplantae; phylum Streptophyta; class Pinopsida; order Pinales; family Pinaceae; genus Picea; species Picea mariana. The sequence continues at coordinate 172,335 of JASDQU010243123.1, forward strand.
GAATGTTACAAAACTCATAACTATGGACACATAGCTAGTGATTGTAGAAGCATGATCGATACTTCCATGAAAGAGAACACTGATATCAGATATAGGAAAATATGGATAAGGAAACACAAATAACAGGTGAACAAAGACCATGTCCTATAGATCGCAAGATTGACAATAAAAGGAGATGAAGACAATTCTACAAAGAAAAAAAAATATGTCAGATACAAAAAGGTTTCGATAAGCTTATTGAATTTGAGTAGACAGATCCAGAGTAGTTAGTTAGCAAAAGTACAATCAGTTGTATTAGTGAAGACTTCATGATAGTATAGTGATAAGTGGGTTAGCATTATGGATAGTTGTGCAGTAGAGGTTTGGACAAATTTATGATAGTTTATGAGAGCATGGATCCATAGATTAGTTTAGATATTAGTAAGACTATTCTAGATGGATATTAAATGTCATGCCATTTCCGGTGGTATGTGAAATCTAACATAACTCCTCATAGTTAGAGATTTATGGCCATATGAAGTTGGAGAACCCTCATGAGTCATCTAGAATCCTCAAAAGGTCAAAGTAGTCAAAGTGTTTGCAAATATAAAATTATTTAAATAATAAAGTGAAGTGATGAGTGTACTATAAGTCAAAGAGGATGCAAAAGAAATAATTTAAATAATAAAGTTAATGGAGAACTTACTAATTATGGAAAGTGGTTAAGTTAAGTGGAAAAGTGGTTATAAGTGGGTTAACCCTAAAATAAGGAAAGTGGGTTAATATGGTTAAAAGGTAACCCCTTGAGGATGCTACATAAAAGTATAAATAAGAGGAAATATTCTTTGATTTAGTAACACTTGAAAATATTGAATATCTATTGTTGTGTAAGGCTTATTACAAGTACTCATTGATACATCTGAAGTTGAGAAATTTTGAGGTAGCACGAAGGGTTGACGACAAATTTTTTTGAATTACAACGAATACTAAAAAACCTTAATTTTTTAGGTGTACCCGGGCTAACAGTGTATTAGGGTGCGTACATATGCAGAATAGAAACTCGAGAATATGAATATGTCGACGTTTTATATTATGAGACCAAGCTCCCAGGAAGGTATACAATGATCTGATACATCAGATCTATCCACTAGTTCAAAAGGTATGTCTTATTTCTATGAGTTATTGGATTTTGATGTATGCATGAGAAATAGTTATGGAGACTTGAGGATTCTCCCTAGAAAGATTAGTGTAGGATATTTTGTATAAGTCAGATCTAAACAAATTTAGTGTTGGTATAATCGATATTTATCATTGATACTTCTTGCTAGAGTTAAGGAACATCTTGTATTTATTGGGATATGGCTAAGGGCTTTTGTGGTACATGGTTGAGATCTTGTATTTGTGAAGTGGTTGATGTATTGAGAGGATGAATATCATAAAGGGTTTGATTTATAGATCATGTGAGGGTTATTATACTTGTTCATCATTACACACACTTATATGGCACATGACTAGAGAGAGATATAGATGCTTTGGGTAAAGGTTATGTATGAGGATGCTTGCATAGGGTATAGTTACAGTCTGGATATAGTGACAGGTTGCAGATCTATGTGAAATAAGTTGTAGAGGATCAAAAGTTTTCATAAGAAAGAAAACCCTATTTTTCAGAAGGTATACGCATGCTACATAACAGACAGGACATGTAGATATGCAAGTTGTTGTATAGATAGGGTGCGTACATACACATGTTGCAAAACTACAGGTCATGTATCCCTAGTTTCAGAAGGCATACACAGGTTGCATAATAGATAGGTCTCATACATACACAGTTTGTTGTATAGATAGGGTGCATACCTACACATGTTGTAGAACTATAGGTCGTGTATATATTGTATTTTGGTTGAGACATGCTCAGTTCTGGTACAGCTTGATTGCAGGGAAATTGTACAAGTTGGTTGCAGGTTAGTGGTATAGGTTGGTACATTTTTACCGTGGTATATATCACAATCATTGTGTGACAGTGCTTCCATCATCCTACTTCTACTTTTGGGTGCTTGGATGGGGCAAGAACATGTGGTTGTAGCTGGAGAACATAGGGGGTTGTAGCCTCCTTCTATTTGTAGCCAGAGAATTGGGGATTTGGAGCTTGCCTCAGGTTGTAGCCTAAGAAACTAGGGGGTTGGAGCCTCCTTCCAGTTTCAGCTAGAAAAAAATGAGGTTGGTTCTTCCAATAAATGTAATTCTTAAATACATATAAGAAAAAGCATTATGTGGTTTTCTCCCACTTTGGGTTTTCACGTAAAGACACGGGTGGATTGTGTATGTGTATGATTTTCCATTTCTTCATTATTTATTTACTATGCAACTATTGGATGATAATTCTACATTGATATAACACTTGCATTTTGTGGATAAAAATGATTGAATTTCTCTATTACTGATTCACCCCCCCTTCTCAGTAATCCAATAGTCTCCACTCACCTAGGTTCTTAGAAGAAAGAGAAAACTCTACTAATGTAACATCCTTCTCTACTGATCATACTACTATTGACTTATTCTTTCAGGACACTTCCTTGCAAGTGATCTGGGTATGGAACACTCTGATTTCATGCACATTTTGGTTTATATATTTATGTAGGAGCATCACTCCACCCCATCATGCGCTAGTCAGATTTCATGCATGGTGTGCATTCAAGGAAGGAGAGGCATCGTCCTCTCATTTTGCCTTGAGAATATAATGTAAGATCCAGGAATTAATTTAAGACTAGCCAAAAGGATCAAGATATGCCTTTGCACAAGATAGAGATAAGGTCGCCATTAATAGGCTGATGGAAGAATGGATCTACATCTGATTCAGAGCATATTTCCATCATTGTGATTTTCCCTTTCGATAGGCATTAGGGCTGGTGATTTGACACCATTAGTTTAGCTCGTAAGGGAAGATCATTTGAGCCCCTCTTGTGTAAATCTTTGTATTATTGCAAAGAAGAGGTTGTTGTAGTCTGGATTTGGATGTAGGAGGTAAGGAGAGATACATAGAGCTGAGACTTAGTTGTATATCAGACTCCACTAATGTAATTTGGCATTCCACCATTAATAGAAAATGACATTTTTTCCTGTTTCACATTTCTGTGTAATGGATGATTGTGTATGAATATCATTTACATGTTTGTGAATTGTAGATGAATGCTATAAATCATCTACGAGGATAGAGATACAGTTTTCTATCCAAGAGTGCGTTGAGTTAGGTCTGGTTCTCTAGGATAGGTGCAAGGAGTGCGTGATAGAGAGAGGAAAATTTGTGAGCCGACGCAAGGAGTGTGTGTTTGAACTCAGTGGAGTTAGAAGAGAAACTACCAGGAGGACATACTAGATTAATTCACAGGCTTGAGGAGAAATTTCAAGGTGGTTAGGTACCTTGGAAAGAAATACTGTGTGAGACAGAACATAGTTCAGAGTTACTGAAAACTCTGAAACACTCTGTCAGGAGGGCATCGAGTCAGTGCGAGTGTGCACAAAAACAACACACTTGGAGGTGTTGGAGAATCCAAAAATGGTTGAATATTCTGGTGAAGGAAGGATTTGCAAGAAGTGCATCGGCAAAGGAAAGGAGGTTCCTTAAACCTTTCCATAAGGTTAAGGGAGAGGTCATCGAAGAACTAAGCCAAGCACAAGGAGTGTGTCTAAGGTGTTGTGAATTATCCTTATAAGCTCAGGAAGCAGAGAGAGAAACTACTAGGAGGGAAAGGAGAAGAAGAAGTCCACTAAAGGACACAAGGAACTGAGAACCTTGGAAGGTTTTCAAAGCCGAGCAAAGTCACAGAAGGAAGTCTATGCAGAACTCTGCAAGGAGTGCAGAAGGAGTTTTGAGAACAGTCTATGTCTCAAAAGGTAAAATTGTGCTAAGTGTGCAAAGGATTCGAGGACTCGCCGAAGTCCCAAAGATGGAGAAATCATCCATCGTCAAGAAGAAGACAGGTGCCGGAAGATCGAGAGGTTCGAGAGACATAACTTCGAAAATTTTGTTGGAAGCAGACAAAGGTCTTTGCAAAGTTGCGAAGAGCGATTTCATTCTAGACCATTGGATCCAGAGGACACATGGCAGAGATCTACGTAGTTTGGGAGAATCTAGGAGGGACAACTCGAGATAGGAACTCATGAAGTCTGAGTTCGCATAAGTGATCAGAGTCGTTGATCGCAAGGGAGAACGTGGACCTTATATTGGTCCCGAAGTATTCTCTGATTCAAAAATCAGAAAGGAGGATCAAGCTGCTCACGAAAGTCTCGAAGCGCGAGGTCATGAAGGAAGTTGATCCATGGTCATAGTATGTGGTCACATAAAGGGGGAATTCTAGCGTGGGGAGGTAGCACTATCGAAATTGACAATTGAAAGCACTGCGGATAGGTTCTGCAGGTGCCACATAACCCATGATAGAGAAAGAAGGACCTGTGACAGACGATTCGGGTTCGAGTGAGGAATCTAAGGAGTCACTTTGACTCAGTATTTTAAAACAATCCTAGACTGAGAGGTCGAGTCAACCCTTCGGAGGAGAGGTTGGTGCCAAGTGGTATCATATCGTGTTTGTCTACACATCATAGGTAAAGGGGACACGGTGTGATGCTCTATTGAAACTGTTGCAAGGTGTGCGACAGATGGTAAACAGCTAGGTGGGTTGCAGGTGAAACAAGATGGTCATTGGAAGCTATGAGCACGGTCAGGAGAATTCTGCCTGCAGAAGAGAAAGGCGGAGATAGACAAGGATTTCAGTGAAATTAGAGCCCAGATGGAGACGCTAGCATTCAAAATGTAGCAAGAGGCAAAGGTGCACTGGAGGTACGACTGGCCTTTGAAGAGAACAACCAAGTGGCTTGTTCAAAATTTGTTATCCATGAGAAAACAACGGATGTTAAAGAGGTGGTTGAGGCACGCTGAAACCCTCAACCATAATGGAAAGAGATCTGGCAAGGGTCTTGTAGATTTCTAGTTAGGAAGTGAGAAGGAAGTAGTGGGTCTCATAGAATGTCAGGTGGGAAGAGGAGACATCCCAGATTGTCAGGTGGGAACGGGAGAAGAGATAAGCTCAGTTGAGAGTTCACTGGTAGATGAAGAGGAGGCAGGAGAGAAACCTCACTCATTTAGATATTCACACAGAAATGTGAGCCACGTGAATGAATACGGTGAAAAGTTAAAAACTTCCATCAAAGAGAAGGAGGATCACAGGACTATTCTAATCATTGGAGGAGTCGATATATTCCTACCAAGCGGTCGATGAGAGGCTAGCATAGAAATTGCAAAGGCAACAAAAGGACAACAAGTTGAGACTGTCATGAAGGAGGAGGAGAAGATATTGATCTCTGTCCCAACAGAAGAACGCTCAGTTGAGTTGCTCACTCGATGGGAATTGGAGTTGAAGGCACTGGAGAATTGGTTGGACAATCTAGAACCAGAAGGTGGCTACGAGGAGAAAAACATGCCAAGGGAGATACACCAACACAAGTTGCAGTTGGTGGAAGTTGGAACAGTACTAGCAGAATAACTGACTGGATTCGATGTGTCAGGAGATGAAGCTAAGAAACAACTTAATGATGATAAAACTACAGAAGTAGAAGTTGCAGGAGAGTGGCGAACCAAGGCCATGAAAGATGGGAAGAATGACCGGAGGATTCAATACGATTCACCCAAAGGGAAGGGAGGAGTGCAGTGAGCTAGTCTGCAGCATAAGAGCCAGTCGATGGAGCAAGTAGACAAGGTGGTCAAAGAGATTAGGGAGCTGATGTTGAGGTCAACAACAGAAGCAGTTAGCATGAGGAAGCTAGACATAAATGAGCATGCATGATAATTCAGGATGATGCAGTAGGAGCAGTGAAGCAGAGGAGCCAAGAGACAACTCCAAGGGAAAGTTTGGCATCCAAGTGGATTTCAGCCATGATGGAAATCTCATGAGAAGGAGCTCATGATTTTTTCAATTGTGGAGTATGATGCATGATCATCGCTCCACCTCAGCACACACCATCAATATTTCATGCATGGTTCACATTCAAGGAAGGAGAGTTGTCGTCCTCTCATTTTTCCTTGAGAATATAATGCGAGATCCAGGCATTAATTGAAGACAAGCTATAAGGAGAAATATATGACTTTTCACAAGCTGGAGATAAGGTCTCCATTAATAGGATGACAACAAATTGGATCTGCATCCGATTCAGAGAAGATTTCCATCATTTTAATTTTCCCTTTCGATAGGCATTAGGGCTAGTGATTTGACACCATTAGTTTAGCTTGTGAGGGAAGATCATTTGAGCCCCTCTTGTGTAAATGTCTGTATTATTTCAAAGGAGAGTGTTTTGTAGGCTAGATTTGTATGTAGGAGGTAAGGAGAGATATAAAGAGCCGAGACTCAATTGTAGCTCGGACTCCACTATTGTAATTTGGCATTCCACCATTAATACAAAATGACAGTTTTTCCTGTTTTACATTTATGTGTAATGGATAATTGTTTATGAATGTCATTTACATGTTTTTGAATTGTAGATGAATGTTAGAAATCATCTGCAGGGATAGAGATACATTTTTCTATCCGAGAGTATGTTGATCTAGGTCTGGTTCTCTAGTCTAAGTGCAAGGAGTGTGCGACATAGAGAGGGAGGAAACTTTGTGAGTCAACGCAAGGAGTGCGTATCTGAAGTCAATGGAGTCAGAAGAGAAACTGCCAGGAGGGAATACCATATTAATTCATATACTCGGGGAGAAATTTCGAGGTGGTTAGGTACCTTGGAAGGAAAGACTGTGTGAGAGAGAACATAGTTCAAAATTACTGAACACTCTGAAACACTCTTCCAAGAGGGCATCGAGTTAGTGCAAGTGTGCACATAAACAACACACTTGGAGGTGTTGGAGAATCCCATAATTGTTGAACATTCTGGTGAAGGAAGTATTTGCAAGAAGTGCATCGACAAAGGAAAGGAGGTGCCTTAAACCTTTCCATAAGGATAAGGGAGAGTTCGTCGAAGAACTGAGCCAAGCGCAAGGAGTACGTATAAGGTGTTGTGAATTCACCTTACAAGCTCAGGAAGCAGAGTGAGAGACTGCCAGGAGGGAAAGGAGAAGAATAATTCCACTGAAGGACGCAAGGAACTGATAACCTTGGAAGGTTTCCAAAGCTGATAAAAGTCACAGAAGGAATTCTGTGAAAAATCTGCAAGGAGTGTAGAAGGATTTTTGAGAATAGTCTAAGTCTCGAAAGGTGAAATTGTGCTAAGTGTGCAAAGGAGTTGAGGACTCATCGAAGTCCCGAAGATGGAGAAATCATCCATTGTCAAGGAGAAGACAGGTAGTGGAATATCGAGAGGTTCAGGAGAAGGAAATTCGTAAAGTTTGTCGGGAGCATTGGATCCAGAGGACACATGATAGAGATCTACGTAGTTCAGGAGAATCTAGGAGGGAACACTCGAGATAAGAACTCACGAAGTCCGAGTTCAAGTAAGTGATCAAATTCATTGATCGCAAGGGAGAATGTGGACCTTATATCCGTCCCAAAGTATTCTCTAATTCATAAATCGGGAAGGAGGAGAAAGTCACTCATGAAAGTCTCGATCTGTGGGGTCACGAAGGAATCTGATCCATTGTCATAGTCTGTAGTCACATAAAGGAGGAATTCTTGTGCGGGGAGATATCACGATCAACTTTGAACATTGAAAGTTCCGAGGAGAGAGTCTGCGGGTGCCACATAAACTGTTCTAGAGAAAGAAGGACATGTGACAGAATATTCAGCTTCCACGGAGGAATCTAAGGAATCACTTAGACTCAGTATTTTCAAACAATCCTAGATCGAGAGGTCGATTCAGCCCTTTGAAAGGGAGGTTGACGCCATATATAATGATTTTGAGGTGTTATATATGCTTGATATTATTGATGTATATATATGTGTTGACATGTTCTTTGATAAGTCGTATTTAGTGTGAAGGACACATGATAGGTTATGGATGCTGAGAGCATTAAAGGGCTTCCTTGGACTCCAGATTAAGTGAGGGAGTGGATTGTATTGTTTGATTATTTTATTATTATGCACATATTATGTATGATGTATTTTAGCATGATTTACATATATTGAATTTGACACTTTTTTAGTCAATGCATGTAGGCTTGACAATGCTTGCTAATTCGACTCACATAAGGACTAAAGGGACCTTACACAGAAAACCATATATTGAGGGAGTGGTGTGGCATCATTCCTGTCATAGCCTACTAGCACTCCCATCATGGCCAAAAATGTAGGTTAACAATTACATATTTTGGGTGGTCCACGATGCCATGAGGCCAGACTGAGACAGTTTCTCATGTAGATTTCCAAGGGGTACACAATAAGGTAGGGTCCTTATTCGTTAGAATCCCTTAGTATCTCACAAGGTAGAGCGAATTGAGTTTTGACTCCAATGGGTTGGAAAAACTTCCAAAAACAAGCCAACATGAGTGGCATCCTTGGAGCACGAGTTGCATCTTGAAGGGAACCTTGTACATTTGAAACTTGATTCAATAAACATAGGTGGCCTAGAAAACACTGGAATGATTTGAACTTCAAGGATTAAATTGATTTGGTTAAACAATAGAGCATTAAATATTAAATCCAACCATGATTTTTAATAAAGGGGCTAATTGAATTGTGACATGAGTAAATATGTGAAGGAAATCAACGGTTAGGAAATAGTAAGGAAAGAACCTAAATAATTGATAAAATACATAAGGGTGCATGAAATTGTTAGAAACAAATCCTTGTTTATAAATAATTACAACTTGAGCAAATGGGTTGTGGATAGAATATAATTTGAGTCAACCAACCCTATCCTAACTAAGAATACCCCTAATCCAACCCTAACTAAAATATAGTCAGTTGACAACTTTTAATTAAGGGATTTGTGGAAACTAACAAAGAACTAAGAGGAAATTTAGGAACACATGGGGAATTGTGAGGAATGGTGGATTTTAAATTAAAAAAAAATATAAGAGAAATTACTTGTGCAACCTAGGGAGAATGTGACACCTGTAGTGGATGAATAAACCTTGAACTGAATTTATGAAAATTAACAAATTATGCATGAGGGACAAGTGTTCATGAGGGAGTATTATAGAAATAAAGGGGCGTAGAAGAGAAGGGAATCAGGCCCTAGGAAGGCACTGTTACGTTGTCGTAATTATGATTGACTGTGTTTTTACTTGTGAGATTTGGGACATCCAGGCTTGTAAAAGAGTGGAAGCTCTTCTTTGCAAGGCAAGCCTGGAAGCTAGTGTGTTCTGTATTTTGTGTGATTGACCCCTTTTTAGTTCGGGGGGCTAAAGGGGAAGAAGAGTACCCCTAGAGTTGGCTGGGAGGTACCGGTGAATTCTCTATGATTAGAAAGTGAAGGAAATAAAGGAGCACAAGGTCTGGAAGGACATCTTCAGCACATAGGTTAATTGGTTTATGGTATTTATATTCTGGTTTTATTTATGTTACGAGTGTATTGGTATAATAGATTTATTAAGTCACTACAGAATCATGTGAAGGTTTGATTTCTAGGTTTTCTGCTTCTGCCAAGAATTAATAGTTATAGGGTTATATTTAACCCTCTCTGTGCTTTCATATGTTTTAGTTCTCTCATCGAGCGGCCTGATACTCATTATAGAATGTGAAATTTAGTGTATATATAGTCTATGTTTAAGCTTGTAAATTCATCCATAATAGAACTATGTGTGAGTAGAATTTAGTTGAGGTTCTGATACAAATTTAGAAGTGCCTTATTCCTTAGTAAATAAGGATGTAGCTCTCATTATATCGTGAGTCCCTAAGTAATAATCATCTAAGCTTCTACAAGTTAACTAGGTTGTGTTCTTCCCCTTTGATTTTGTTGTTGAACCCGAGTTACTTTCAGTATGAACGCCTATCTTACCTTGGAGTAAATACAAGATTTTCAAAATGAGGGAGGTCGGTAAAAGTCTAGGGAGTTGACCCTTCACCTTTCATGCATAAAACCTTTTACTAAAACAAGGTTAAGAATGTGACCGGGAGCCAAAACCTAGTGCTAGGTCAAAACAATGCTATTTGGGACTCTGAGACTCCAGCGCTCTAGAGGTTCCGAAAAATCAACACTCCCTTCTCCCAAAGTGTTAACCCACAAAAGTCGGTCATAAGATGAGTTAACCAGTAGTTGTAAGTTACCCATCCCTACTTATGTCCTTTCGTTGACTTGCAACAATTGATCTAACGGCTGGAAGAGTTATCCTGATGCAAGGTTCTACGATGGAGATCCACTATGGGACTCTGGACTTCAAGGTTTTTCACTTTCATAACCTTAGACTGTTCACCCGGACCACCAAACCACCGAAGAGATCATAAATCTAACGGCTTACACTCCTCTTGAAATTAAAATCTTTTGTCTACTCCAGTGATAATAACTCCTATATTTTTCTCGCCATTGCAAATACAACCATTTTCCTCCAAAGTGTTGAAATGTTGAACCTCCTAAGGACTACGGCTCCCATATCTAGCGGTCCTGGTTGTTTCTCTATATCTATGAACCTCCTTTAGTCCGAAAGTTTAGAACTTCGGGGTATTTTCAACCTTAACCCTTACCTTTAACTTGGCTTGAGAGCCGAATCTTGTTAAGTCAGAGATCAACGTTCCTTATGCCCCGCTCAAATCTACGACTAGAAGTAACTTTAGAGCTCCAACACTTCAAAGAACTGTGTTTATCTGGATTCAAATCTCCTAGAGTGACGTGGTAGTTGATGTCACTATTGACATGGCATAGGATAAGTGGTTTCCACGTGTCACTTTGATTCATAAATTTCGTCCATAGATTTCCAACTAGAACTTGACACGTGTCGCTATCTAATGGCACCACATGTCCTTGTTGATGTGATCTTGTTGATGCGGACTATGATGATGTGGGATCTCATTGTGTTTACATGTGTCTTACGTCGTGACTCCGGGGCTTCAGCCTTCGGTTATCTTTACATGTTTTGGACTTCCTATCATCGAAGTGGTTAGTATTGGAATCACTCACTAATTTCATCCAACAAATGTGATCAATCTGGATCAATGGTACATATTTATTTTGGGGTTCAAGACTTCGAGTTGTTTATTGTTTCCACTCCCCTTTTCTCCTGGAGTGATATTTTACCGAAGCTTAAAAATAGATCATCTCGACATTATCCAACCATCCGTGTTTAGCCTAAAAATCTTAATAAGATCCAACAATTGTTGGGAATTGAACCATTTAGTATCTCTGGCCTTGGGCCTTTCTTATCCTATCCTTCCACATGATTTGATCAGACGATTAATTTAAATCTCGATCAATTTCTTAGATCGAGCGACGTTGTTAGAGAAAGATTTTCCTCACCCTATGAAATCTTGCAGAGAGGGCCTTATTCCATTCCCCCATGCAGACTTACTTTCCTTGATTGATAAATCTAGAGACAAAAATAAATAATTTTTCACTTGTACACACCTCACAAACTATACAACAAGCGTATATGGTAGTTGCTCCACTACATCCCACGTACATCGATATTTGTGCCAGAAAATCAAAATTGAATGTCAGGTTTCCATGCCACGACAGAAGATATATGATCTTTGGCATTCCATATACTAGAAACATTCCAACTTGGCCCTTCAGTTTGATTTTGAAGGCTATAAAGAATCCAATTCTGATCTATGGAAAAAGAGGAGAAAATTCAACTTTGAGAGCAAAGTAACTTTGGAGAAATTATTTACTTCATATTGAGTCTGTATCCGTTAGCCCATTTATTCTGGAAACAAGGCCTAGAGTCTTATGAGTACTTTGAGGCTTGCAGTCATTAGTGGCAGGCTCTCTCACCATCAATAGTTGGGAATACATAAATGTCTCTTGATCGATGGATTCTTCAGGTGTTTGAAACCAACTTCTTTATTCACACTTGTAAGAATGTACTCGGTGCCTTGATACCTACTTTAATTATCTGTAGGTTGTATTGCATTTTTTAATGGTATACATCAATGACCGGTAATCAAATGATGTCTCATTGTGTTCGACCTCAACTCTTTTATTCACATGATGTAGACTTGCACCTTTGGCGGATTGTGTAGAAGACTTGAAGACATCACTATGTGGCCGCAACTTTCCTGAGTTGTTGATTCCTTTTCATTTGGACCGGTACCTATATGACTTCAGTGATCATGGAAGATCATATTGTACTCCATGGTATATAGATATCCTCATCTTGAATTTTTGAGACTATTTCTACTGGGTCTTGTTCGTGACTATGACAACCTTTGGCATGTAACACCATTTGTATTTTCCTATTCATGGCCACGGACACTTGTTTGGTATATTTTCACATGGATCTGTAGTGTATTTTTGGCGGCCATGTATGCAAAGTCAGTACAGAATGTAATGAGAAATTGAGTTCATCCAGTTGGTTCTATACCACTCCACTTCTGGGTTATTTATAATGTATTTAGGCCATCGCAGATACTCCTCTGACCTCACATATTAGGGGGCATCTGTTAGAGCAATACTTTCCTCACCCTATGTAATCTTGTAGAGAGGGCCTTATTCCATTCCCCCATGCATACTTAATTTACCTGATTGATAAATCTAGAGACAAAAATAAATATTCTTCCACTTATACACACCTTGCAAGCTATACAACAAGTGTATACACTGGCTGCTCCACTACAACCCATGTACATTGGGATTTGTGCCAGAAAATCAAAATTAAATGTCGGGTTTCCATGTCACGATAGGAGATCTCTGATCCTTGGCCTTCCATATACTTGAAACGTTTTGAATCGGCCCTTAGGTTGCATTTTGAAGGCTATAAAGAACTCAATTTCGAGCTATGGAAAAATATTGGAGAGAATTCAACTTTGAGAGCAAAGTTACTCTGGAGAAATTATTTACTTCATATTGAGTCTACATCCCTTTGTCCTTTAATTATGAACAAAGTGTTCAGCCCCCAAGATCTTCCCTTATTGATGGAGAACCTCTTTGTGTCCCTTATATGAGATTTACTTTGGAGGAGGATTGAAGTGGTGGAGGCCCAGTTGGAAGGAACTCGGTTTCTTGGTTCTGAACCATGCCGACATGGAAGTCTGTAATATTTTCACCTATGTCGATCATTTATTAATAGAAATACTCTTCTCTTGTCCAATTGATATCTTGCAAATATATGTATTATGATCCATGGGCATGTTTCTTTTGTATATTAATGGATTATGATATCTAATGTGAGAACCTATTATATTATCACTATGCTTGCTCTGCTTGTTTGTTGAGAACTTGTTGCAGGTATAAAGATTTGGGTCAAGGTGCTCAACAATGGACATCATCAAACGTTTGGACGAGGTAGGCCTCTTTCTTACCCTCTTGCACATTAGTTTATATAGCATATGCCGAAATTGAGTCGATTTCTACAGTCATACATGTCTGTTGTGGTTCACCCTAGCCATAGAGAGATTTTCCTAGTAGTAGACACATGTCCATTTTGGGACTTTGTCCTCAACTCTAGATGCTTAATCCTTAAAGGTTCCCACCTGTCCAATTTTCTTTCTAAAATTGGATCACTTGCATGACTTCAAAGGCATTATCTCTTGTCATCTTGGGAATTGTACCTGTAAAAAGATCTTCAATCCTTGATAGTGAATGAAGAATTCATGGATAGCCTTACCAAATGTTTATTTTATTGAGTTTTACCCTTGGAAATAATTCCAGTGCTCATTAGCGCATCCCTCCTGATCTTTAAATTCTAATTTTTGAGTGCACACTTGCGCCTCCCATGTGTATGTTCACACTGTCTCTCCTAAGCTTGTAGTTTTGAAAGTTTTACCCTCCATTCTAATTGAGAGGGTTTATGTGCACTTCAGGTGTTGTATATTCTAAAAATTGGGCCTTCAAGGAGCCATCTATGCACTCTTGGAATTGACTGTCGAGGTGTTGCATTGTATTTCTATAAGATAAGCTTCAGGCTTCTTACATAACCTAAAGTCCTTATTAAAACAGACTCTTTCCCAATTACAGGTTGTTTCTTCCCTGTTTCTAAGTCTTTTAAAACTTTCATAAATGGTAGATTGTAGGTTAACATGATTATGTTTTCTGTTTAAAATTTTTGTCTTGGTGTTTCTGAAATTTGTTCATTTCCTTAAATGAGTAAGGTGATAAGCTATTGAAAACATATGCAATGATGTTTGATGATGTAACCAGGATATTAGATTTTCTTTGTTTACAGAAGGGTAGTTAAGAACGTTGTTGTATATTTAAATTTTTGGAATGAAATGAGATTAAGGGAATTAGATACTTCCTTTTTCCTCAGAACAATTGCCAATCTTGAGACCTTAAATGGTCAAGATCAATTAGATGAATCCTAGACTTGAGCATTGATTATGTGTCTTGGAAGTTCTAACCTTGCAGGATAGGTTGGATGGGTAGGTTGAATGTTATCTCATTTGATGTGGCAGATCCTTCATGCTTTAAGTAGTATCTAAATTTAGATGCAAATGATTGAGAGAAGAAGAATGTGTTTTACCGATATATGTTATTATCATGAATCGGACTGCAATTGAATGAAGTATGTTAATTTCATGATTCGCTTATCCTCATGTTGTATGGTCATGTTTCTCATGTTCTAATGATGCTTATTATTGTTTCAAAAAAAAAATCAGACTGTTCTTATGTAATTATATGATGTAATAGAGGGGTTGTTACATATGGTATCAGAGCGGGTTCAACCCTATGACAATGGACCATTATGCCATCTGTTGTGTTAAATGAAATGATTGAATTAGATCGCTAATAAAAATATGAAAGGATCTTGTAGGTAATTATAGTTAAAGGGTGAAGGGGAGGTATGCGACGTGGTCATGGAGGAAGAGGTGTGACACCTATGATAGCATCCACACCTGAAGAGTCTAACCCCCGGGAAGAGGAGTCGATTGTTGAGCAAGAGCATATTGTCATGTGATATGCAGTAAGTATGACACGATCCTTCCAGAGGATGTCATAGGAATTGATCAACCGCTTATATAAAGATGAGGGCAGAGCATCTATACCCAATGATGGTTCACAACGTGCCCCTGCTAATAGTAGTGGAATACACTGAGAACTTGAGAAGGTGAAATTTATCGAGTTTTGGGGTGCCCCGGACGGATTAGCCGCTGAAGCATGATTGGAGAACATGGCGATGTGATTCTCACTTCGTGATTACACCTCCAAAATGAAGGTCTGCATGGCGGTATTTCAACTAAAGGGGAGTTTTGTTCTATGGTGGAAGATGCTCCTACCTCAACTACACATGGTCGTCGAAGACGTGTCATGAGAGTTGTTCGAGGAATGGTTCCAGGAAAGTTACTTGTCCGAGGAATTCGTTGAGCACCAACTCTATGAGTTCAATGGATTACAACAGAGTAGTCATATGGTGCCAGAGTATTAGGCCCAATTCATGGAACTACTTAGGTATGCTCCACATGTGAACACGGAGAAGTTAAAGGTCAACAAGTTTGTGTCCAGCCTTAACTTCAACATCCGTTCAAAGGTGAGGATCTTAATGCCTTAGAATTTGCATGATGTGGTTCAAAAGGCCCTCATAGTTGAGGAAGAGCTTAAAAGTGGGGGTTAGGGCACGATTTCCTTTAGACCAACTGAACAAATTTCGTCAGGAGCGCAACAACATCCGACACCACCCAGACATACTACAGGGCCTCAAGTTATGCCTAGAGGACCTGTCTATACGACACCACAATGAAAAACTTATCAGAAGAGGACTCCTTATAGAGGATCACAACAGCAGTAGCACCAACCAAAACAATAGTTTAAGAATGTTCAACAAAACAAACCAAGATCACAGGATGTTAGACAAGCAACTTCTACTTCAGGGACTAGAAGCACTGGACTGAAGATTGGATGTTGGACAAGTGGTGATCCACATTACCAATGAGACTATCTGATTGAGAAGGCAATAGCGATCGGATCATCAGGACTCACCACAGTTGGATATTTTGTCAAGGCCCACAAGATACATGCAACGGTGAACAACTGCTAGGCTGAGCATCATTCCACTGTGCTAGAGACGTTAGGTATTGTTGATGATTACAACTGCGTGATATGTCCTCAAGGACATGAAATGAGTGAGTCAGCCTGAGAGAAATCCCATGAGCTGGGCATGCCCATGAGTTGGGTGTGTGGTTCCTCTCTGAGATAGAGAAGGAGCGTTGTGTGCCCCTGCGTAGGGTGAGGAATCCCATGAGTTGGGTGTGTGGTTCTTGTCTGAGATGGAGATGGAAATCTGTGTTCCCTGTGTGGGGTGAGGAATCCCATGAGCTGGGTGTGTGGTTCCTCTCTGAGACAGAGATGGAATGTTGTGTGCCCCTGTGTGGGGGAGCCCGTGAGTTTGGTGTGTCTTTCTCTCTGAAACGAAGATGAAATGATGTACTAGTATCCTTTGTGTAGATAATTGAGATGATGTGATACTTTAGATGATTCCCCTATGTGACACAATGAGAAAATGATCCATTGATTTGGATGTGCCCGTGGTTGAGCACATGTGAATGTGATCTTAGTAGATGAGCACTAGTGAGTGTGATTCTCCTATGAGACACAGTGAGATAGAGATGTGGACATCATTGTGGATGAGCAAAGATGGATGTTCCCCTAATGGACGAGCACTAGTGAGTGTTATTATCCTCTGAGACACAGTGAGATGGATATGTGGGCATCCCCGTGGCTGAGCACAGCTGGATGTGCCCCTAATGGATGAGCACTACTGGGTGTGTGATATCCCTTGCTATATTGTCCAAGATTCAACCTTACCTCTAACCCTATTTTTGATGTAAAGGGTACAGGTCGGCCCCAACATAAAGTAAAAGATAATTAATGTAAAAGATAAATCATGTAAAAGATAATTAATATGGTAATTGTTAATTATATTTTGAGTTATTGAGGTCGGAGCTATTGTGCCAATAGACACATCATTTGATGTGATAAGTATTGTATGAATAAATGTCAATCCCCATTGGGGAAGCACACTTATCATTTTTCCATCTCATGATTTCAGAAGTTGTGGACTAAAATTATGAAAATTACAGCACCCTCTTGTGTGCTAGGTTTGGTGATGGTGTGGGAGGTCTTTCTCTTGAAGAATACAACAAAGGATTAGTTGGGTTTTCTTTCTTTGTTGAGAATGGTTTCCCAGAATACTTATTGTTTTCTTGTGCATGGTTATTATTCTTGTGATCTTGGTTTACTATAGATAATGCATTGTTGATACAATTTTTATGGTTGAGATAATGCTAAACAATAAGAAAATTAAAAATTCATCAGCTTACCATAAAATCAACATGGTATCATAGCAGGTCCTGAAGATGACCAATGAAAAATTATAAGGAAGGCTAGTAAAACCCCACCTTTGGAATGAAGAAAGAGGGAGAGACCTCTCCTTAAGATTTTGTGGTAAAATTTGAAGGGGTTGGACCCCTGTAATAAAATATAGAGATGATGATACCCTAATAACAGACCTATAGCTGGACCTTTATGAGGTTATGATGGCTACAGGCCTGGTTGAGGTTTTCGCAGTTAGAAAGGACCTTAACTGCAGACATACATGATCCCTAAAATGAATACCTTAACCACAAAGATTCAATGTTGTTTTTTAAGGTGAAATTCCAAGAAGAGAACAATCCCAGCTAGAAGGTGATCTGAGAAAATTGCAGAAAATTTAAGGAAGGTTAAAGTGTTGATTCTGAGTGTGTTTTCTGAGGCAATAAGACAAGGTTAAAGTGTTGTTCCGAGTGTGTTTTATGAAGAAGTAAGGCAAGGTTAAAGTGTTGTTCTGAGTGTGTTTTCTGACGCAAATCTAAGGTAAAATGTCTGAATCAATAAGGTTGAGCTTGAGGCATATTCTGAGGTAAATTTAGGAAAGTTTTGAGGCATGTTTAAATTTGTTCCAGCAAAGTTTAAATACAAGAGTGTGTACAGTTTGAGTCCCTTGAATAAGGATAAGACCTGTTTCAGTGTGAGTTCCTTGGTTGATTTTAAGGGCTGCTTCAAAATGAGTCAGGACCATATCAGTCAAGAATCAGTAAGGATGACGCATGCAACTATGAACATGCCTATTATCGTATCTCATTCTTTCATATACAATTCAGAGATCAGAAGGCTAGATATTCCAGTTTGACTAACAATAATTAGTTCACAATCTATAATGGAAATTTGCAGCAAACATGTTAGTTACAACAATGCTAACTTGAAACTTGGACTATGATATGAATGTTATCTATGCTTAAACTCTATGGAAACTACGGAAAGCATCTTATCAGCCCTTGATGATAGTTGAAAA
Source organism: Picea mariana (assembly GCA_032191745.1). Taxonomy (NCBI): domain Eukaryota; kingdom Viridiplantae; phylum Streptophyta; class Pinopsida; order Pinales; family Pinaceae; genus Picea; species Picea mariana. Next base: position 190,654 of record JASDQU010243123.1, read on the forward strand.
ACATGCAAAGATCATATTTCAAGTTCCATGGTGATATGGAAGCAAGCATGCTTGAAGGATAGTGTATATTTTGAAGGAGTATCATTAATCATCAAGAGATTTCCCAGAACAAGCAAGCAAATTGAAGAACCAAGGATGTACTCTCTCATGTATGCACTTGTATATATTATTTGTATCATTTTCAAGAGAGTACTTTCAGAAGGAAGGAAACCCTGCTGCAATCATGGATCCAGAGGGATCTCAGTGCATTCAGAGGAAAAACACACTGGAAGTGAAGACTCCAGGATTGAGTGTTTTACCATGCCTCTAACCTACATTTCTGAGTTTGCTACATTACAAGTAGGTGTTGTAGCTATGACAACAATCCTTAAATTGTTTTGATTCTAGAGATGTACTCATGAATATCCTTTAGGAGATATCCTTGTCTTGTTTCCTTGTTCCAGACAGGTTAACAACAAATAAAGATGGTTATCCTTCAAACTTTAGAGGGAGTCACTTTACTCAGAGGAAGTAAAAACTATTTGAGAAGAAGGAAAAGACAATACCTTCTCCCCTTCAACAGTTTAGAGGGAGACAATTATTTGATCTAGTTGCTCCAGTTGATATTATCAGATATATTGTAGTAGGCCATGAAAGGCCTATCTAATCTCAACAAAATCTGCAAGGAGTAGAGGGACATGCAACTGATGGAAGTGTCGAGAAATATTGAATTGATACTTGCAGCCAGAAGATTCCCACAAACAGAGGGAGTTGTATATGATGAGACATTTGATCCAATAAATCAATACAATTCCATATCTACTATCATACATGAGTTAGAAACTACATCAGATAGATTTAAAGACAACCTTTCTCAATGGTGAGATTGAGGAAGAAGTTTACAACGAGAAGCCAGAAGGATTCGTGATATGCGACGAGAAATCTCATGTGTACAAGTTGAAGTAATCCCTATATGAACTAAATCATACACCTTGTGCTTGGTACGAGAACATGGATGGTTTCTTGATGAGTTAGGGTTTCATCAAGAGTGTTTCTGATCCAAACCTATATTATTACATTGTTGGTGACAAGAGATTGATTTTGGTGACTTATTCAGGAAATCCTTGTTGTTGGATACAAGCAAGATTTGACTTCTTATTTCAAGATGAAGGATCTAGGTATGATGCACTAATTCTTGGGACAAGAAGTATGGTAGAGGACTGATGAGTGTTTCCTGAGTCAAGTTAAATATATAGTGGGGATATCAAAGAAGTTCAGTATGAAAGAATTCAAATCCATGACTACACTGATGATGATGGATTTAAAGAAAATGAATGATGATGATTCAGACGAGATTGATCCACATTTGATTGTATCATTGATGTATATGGTTAACACAAGACCTGATATATGTTATGTAGTGAATGTACTTACTAAATTCATGAGTCATCCAAGGCAGACTCACTAGATAGCCGCAAAACATGTATTGATATATCTACAAGGCATAGTTGGATATGGCCTGAGATATGCGCTGAGTGTAGACTTGAGTTTGTAGGGATATGTCGATTGGGTAGGAAGCACAGTGGACTGGAAGAGCACATCCAGTTATTGCTTTACCTTGGGGTATGTCATGGTTTCCTGGTACAACAAGAAACAAAGCTATGTGTCCTTGAGTACTGCAAAACTAGAGTATATAGCATTGAGTATGTAAGTGCGTGAAATAGTGTAGCTTCGCTAGATTCTGGTAGATTTATTTGATCATGAGATGGATCCTATTATTATTCATTGTGATAACCAGATTTGTGTGAAGATCTCAGAGAACCGTTTGTTTCATGACAAATAAAAACACATTGAGATAAAATATCAGTATATCAGAGACATGTAGCAGTGGAAAGTAGTACACATGAAATACCTTTCTACACATGATCAAATTGCAGTTATCTTCACCAAACTGCTTGTCAATACGAAGTTCGAGTACATCTGTGAGAAAATGGCTTGGTGGAGAATACCTCCCTAGCTGAGAGGGAGTGTTGATGACTATAGACAATATTAAGTTTGAGTATGTTCGTATGAGAGTTGGCCTGATGGAGAATGCCTCCCTAGCTGAGAGGGAGTGTTGATGATTACAACTGTGTGAGACATCCTCCAGGACATAGATTGAGTGAGTCGTCTTGAGAGAAATCCCATGAGTTGGGTGTGCCCATGAGTTGGGTCTGTGGTTCCTCTTTGATATGAGGAAGGAACATTGTGTGCCCCTGTGTGGGGTGAGGAAGGCCATGAGTTGGGTGTGTGGTTCCTCTCGGAGACAAATATCGAATCTTGTGTGGCGTCTCTGGGGTGAGGAAGCCCATGAGTTGGGTTTGTGTTTCCTCTATGAGACGAAAATGGAATGTTGTGTTCCCCTGTGTGGGGAATCCCATGAGTTGGGTGTGTCTTTCTCTATGAGACAGAGATTAAATGATGTACTGGTCTCCTCTGTGTAGAGAGTTGAGATGATGTAGTACTCTAGATGATTCTCTCATGAGACGCAGTGATAAAGTGATCAGTTGAGTTGGACATGCCTGTGGCTAAGAACAAGTGAACACAATCCTAGTGGTTGAGCACTAGTGAGTGTGATTCTCCTATGAGACGCAATGAGATAGAGATGTGGACATCCCCATGGTTGAGAACAAATGGATGTTCCCCTAGTGGTCGATCACTAGTGAGAGTGATTCTCCTGTGAGACGCAATGAGATAGAGATGTGGACATCCCTATGGATGAGCACAGATGGATGTGCCGCTAGTGGCTAAGAACTAGTGGGTGTTTGATATCCCTTTCTATATTGTCCAAGAGTTAGACTTATCTTTTACTTTGTGATGTAAAGTAAAATATAATTAATATGGTAATTGTTAATTATATTTGTAGTTATTGAGGTCGACCCTATTGTGCCAATAGACAAATCATGTAATGTGAAAAGTATTTTATAAATAAAGGTGAATCCCCATTGAGGAAACATGCTTATCATTGTGTCATCTCATGATTTCAGAGGTTGTGGTCTGGACTTATGAAAATTACAACACCCTCTTGTGTGTTAGGTTTGGTGATGGTGTGGGAGGTCTTTCTCTTGAAGAATATAGCAAAGGATTGGCTGGGTTTTATTCCCTTGTTGAGAAGGGTTTCCAAGGATACTTCGTGTGTTATTTTTCATGGTTATTCTTCTTGTGATATTGGTTTACTGTAGCTAATGCATTGTTTCTACAGTGTTTATGGTTGAGATAATGCTCAACAGTAAGAAAATTAAAAATTCATCAACTTACCATAAAATCAACAGATACGATCGTAGACCAAAACTATAGTGTATTGATAGATCCAGGTGATACCAAGATATTCATATCTAGTGTAGCATTGAAGATAATTAAGGTAACGACAGTCGGGCAGGATGAGTTCAAGTATGTAGAAATGCATTGAGTGCTAAACAAAAGGTTGGAGGAAAGGTTACAGGTTGTAGCCCTAAAATAGGAGACTTTGTAACAAAGGTAGATCTTTATGTCACAATACTAGGATCTTATGACATAGTGATTGGTATGGATGGGTTGAAATCACATGATGCAATACTTAACTATAAGCCAAAACTGTTAAGTTAGACAAATGATTTGAGACAAAGTAGAGTGATTGTAGGAAAAAACACAGAGTGTCCTTGAGGTTCATTTCTTCCCTACAATTGCATAAGAGTATGCACAAGGGATGCAGACTATATGAAATATTAGTGTTGAGTGAAAAGGGTTTTGCATAAGGAATACAAAACCTTCCTATAGTACAATAATTTGCAGAATTTTTTCTAGAAGAATTACCCGGTTTACCACCCGAAAGAGAGTTGGAGTTTACAATAGACTTGAAACCAGGAACTAAACCTATTCCATGAGATCCTTACTGGGTATGTCACCTTTGGGTGCACTAGTTATTTTTGTGAGAAAGAAGGATGAATCATGAAGAATTTTTATTGACTATTGTCAATTGAACAAAGTGATGATCAAGAACCAGTATCCATTGCCAAGAATAGATGATTTGTTTGACCAGATGAAAGGGGTGATGGTATTTTGAAATATTGACTTGAGATCAGGATATCACCAATTGTGGATTAAGGAAGAATATATCCCTAAGACCACTTTTAAGATGATATTTGGACACTATTAGTTTACAGTTCTACCATTCGGTTTGACAAACACCCTGATGGTATTCATGAGTTTGATGAATGGGGTGTTCCGTGAATTCTTGGATAAATTTGTTCAAGTTTTTATTGATGACATATTGATTTATTCTCGAATGAAGGAAGAGAATGATGAACACTTGAGGTTGGTATTGCAGTTCCTAAGAGAAAACAAACTATACGAGAGCCTATCAAAAGGCTCTCTTTACCAATATAAGATTCACTACTTGGGACATATCATATCTGGCGAAGGTATCAATGTGGATCCAGCAAAAGTGGAGGCTATTATGGAATGGCCAACACTAAAAAACATACATGAAGTACGTAGTTTTATGGGTTTAGAAGGATATTACTGACGATTTGTCGAAGGATTTTTGAAGACAGAAAAATCGATCACGGAATTGTAGAAGAAGAAAAGAAGTTCTTGTGGACTGAGAAATGCATGAAAGCATTTGAAAGGCTCAAGGAGTTTCTAATGACAACATCAATACTAAAAGTCCCTGACATGAACAAGTATTTCTTGGTATGCACAGATGCATCCAAGGTAGGGTTAGGCGGAGTTTTCATGCAAAACGGTCAAGTGATCACTTACATTTCACAGAAATTGAGAAGGCATGAAGAGAACTATGCAAAACATGACCTGGAGTTACTAGCTATTGTTTACGCCTTAAGAGTATGGAGACATTATTTGATTGGAAAAAAATTTGAATTAAAAACAAATGACTGTGGATTACAACATATTTTTACACAAAGTTACCTGAACGCTCGACAAAGGCATTGGTCAGAATTTTTTGGCGAATAGAACTTTGAAATTTCTTACATTAAAGGAACTATGAACCAAGTGGCAGATGCACTAAGTAGGAGGGCACACATTTTTTTGGTGTTACCTATTAAGATGAATCTTCGAGAAAATATTATAACTCTACAAATCGATGATAACTGGTATAAGGAAGTTAAGAAAAATATTGGACAAGACATCGTGATGGTACTGAGGCATGAAGGTTATTCACAAAACGATGATGGATTATTGATATTTAAAAGAATAATTTACGTACCACCTAACGATGAACTAATAAATTTGATATTAAGTGAAGGGAATCGACAAATATACATGGCTCATCTGGGAGTCACGAAGATGAAGGCATATCTTAAGCCTTTTTTCTTCTGGAAGGGAATGAAGGAAGACATAGTTAGTTACGTGGCGATATGTCTAGAATGCCAAAAAGTGAAGGATGAACATAGACATCTAGCAGGATTGTTACAACCACATGTTATTCCTTAAGAAAAATGGGAAGTCATTTCGATGGAATTTATTGTTGGATTTCCACTAACAGAAAGAAGAGACGATTCGATTTCTGTGGTAGTTGACACTCTAATGAAGAGAACACACTTTATTCCAGTGCGTATGACATATCAGGCACCCGAAACAGCTAGAGTATTTGTTAGCGATATTGTGATATTACATAGGGTGCCAAAAAAAATCATATCCGATCAAGGATTGATGTTTACATGACATTTTTGGACCAGTTTCCAAGATGCTTTGGGAACACAATTAAAATTCAACACAACTTATCACCCCGAAACAGAAAAGACAAACCATATTTTGGACGATATGTTGTGTATGTATGTAATGGACCAATAGAAAGATTGGGAAGAATTCTTGCCACTAGTAGAATTTGCTTACAACAACAACTATCATAGTATGATTAAGATGGCATCATTTGAGTTTCTTTATGGGAGAACCTATCAAACATCGTTGAGTTGGGATCGACTTGAGGATAAGGTATTGATAGGACTGTACGTGATTCAATAAATGGAAGAACAAATGAAATTGATTAGACAAAGAATTAAAGAAGTGTAAGATCGATAAAAGCGTTATGTTGATGCGCATTGCATTGACCGTAGTTATGAAGTTGGAGATAGAGTATTATTGCGGGTAAAACCACAGAAGACTTCGATCAAGTTTGGAAAAGGTGCTAAACTCTCTCCTAGGTTCGAGTGACCATTCAAGGTAGTTGAAAATAAGGGACTCATGGATTATCGACTATCCATTCCTGATTCTTTGAGGCATATGCACAATGTGTTTCATGTATTTATTTTGAGAAATTATATTAGTGACCCTTCACATGTTATTGACATGATTTCCTTGTAGGTGTCGGACAAGGGTGTTGTTATGGAAGAGCCAATCCTCATTCTGGACCATTGCATTTGACAACTACGACGTCGAACAATCGATCAGGTCAAGGTCCAGTGGGACAATTATACTCCACACTCAGCTACTTGGGAGGATGCATATGAGATGGGACAATAGTTAACTTACTTGTTTTGATAGATTTAGACATATAGATCTATGTTAGATACATTTATTTACTTTATTTTACATATAATGTACAAACTTTAGGACGAAGTTTAAAACAAGAAGGGGTGTATGTGACATCTCAGTCTACTAAGCATACTACTATTGACTTATTTCTTGAGGACACTTGTTTGCAAGTGATACGGGTATGGAACACTATGATTTCATTCAGATTTTGGGTTATATATGATGATGTTGAGGTGTTATAGCTACTTGATCTTATTGATGTATACATATGTGTTTAAATGTTCTTTGACAAGTCGTCTTGAGTGTGTAGGACACATGACAGGTTATGGATGTTGGTGGCATCAAGGGCTTACTTGGTATGTGGATTGTGTCAAGGAGTGAATTATATTGTTTGAGTATATTATTATTATGCACATATGATGTATGATGGATTTTAAGATGATTTATAAATATGGACTTTGACATTGTTTTTGTTAATGGATGTAGGATTGATGATACTTGCTAATATGAATCACATAAGAAAAAAACTAGATATTGAGGGAGAGGTGTGGAAGCATCCCTGTCATAGCCTACTAGAACTCTAGCCATGGACAAAATTGTAGGTTAACGATTACCTAGTTTGGCTGGTCCATGATGCGATGAGGGAAGACTCAGACAGTTGCTCACATAGATTTATAAGGGGCACACAATAAGGAAGGGTCCTTATTCATTAGAATCCCTTAGTCTCTCACAAGGTCGATTGAATGGAGTTTTGACTCCAATGGGTTGGACAAACTTCCAAAAACAAGTCAATGTGAGTGGCACCCTTGGTGCATGAGTTGCATCTTGAAGGAAAATTTACACATTTGAAACCTGAGTCAATAAGCATAGGTGGCTTAGAAACCACTGGAATGATTTGACCTTGAAGGATTCAATTAATTTATTTAAACAATATAGCATTAATTATTAAATCCAACCATGAATTTTAATAAATGGGGTAATTGAATTGTGACATGAGTAAAGATATGAAGGAGATCAATGGTTATGAAATAGTAAGGAAAGAACCTAAAGAATTGATAAAACACACAAGGGTGCATGAAATTGTTAGAAAGAAATCCTTGTTTAAAAATAATTACAACTTGAGAGAATGGAGTGTGCATAGAATAGAATTTGAGTCAACCAACCCTATCCTAACTAAGAAGACCCATAATCCAACCCTAACTAAAATCTGGTTAGTTGAAAACCTTTAATTAAGGGATTTGGGGAAACTAAGAGACAACTAAGAAGAAATTTAAGAACACATGGGGAATTGTGAGGAAAGGTGGCTTTTAAATTAAAAAAAATATCTAAGAGAAATTACTTGTGCAACCTGGGGAGAATGTGACACCTATAGTGGATGAATAATCCTTTAACTGATTTATGAAAATTAATGAATTATGCATGAGGGACAAATGTCCATGAGGGAGTATTCTATAAAAAAAGGGATGTATAAGAGAAGGGAATTAGACCCTGGGAAGGCACTGTTACACTGCCGAAATTTTGATTGACTTTGTTTCTACTTGTGAGATTTGGGATATCCAGGCTTGTAAAAGAGTGGAATATCTTCCTTGCGAGGCAAGCCTGAAAGCTATTGTGTTCTAGTTTTTGTGTGCTTGTCCCCTTTGCATATCGAGGAGATAAAGGGGAAGAAGAGTACCCCTAGGGTTGGCTTGGTGGTACCAATGAAGTCTCTATGATTACAAAGAGAAGGAAAGGAAGGAGTGCAAGGTATGGAAGGACATCTTCAACACAGAGGTTCATTGGTTTATGGTATTTATATTCTGGTTTTATTCTTGCTACAAGTGTATTAGTATAATAAATTTATTGAGTCACTACAAAATCATTTGAAGGTATGAGTGTTAGGTTTTGCACTTGATGTCGATAATTAATAGTTACAGGATTATATTTAACCCTCTCTGTGTTTTCAGAAATTTTAGTGCTTTCATAGAGCGACCTAATCCTCATTATAGAATGTGGAATTCATTGTATATATAGACTATGTTTAAGCTTGCAAATTCATCCATAATAGAAGTATGTGTGAGCATAGTTTAGTTTAGGTTCTACTAGGATTTTAGCAATGCCTTGTTCATCGGTCAATAAGGATGTAGCTCTGACTATATCATGATTCCTTGATTAATAATCATCTGAGATTATACAAGTTAGCCATGTTTTGCTTTTCCTCTTTGATCTCACTATTGAACCTAAGTTGCTTACAATATGAATGGTTATTCTACCTTAGAGTAAATCCAAGGTTTTCAAAATGAGGGAGGTTGGTCAAAGTCTACGGAGTTGACCTTTCACTTGTAGTGCGTAAACCCTTTTTCTAAAATAAGTTTAAGCATGTGACCAGGAGCCAGAACCTAGTGCTAGGTCAAAAGGGTGTTATTCAGGAATTCGGGACTCCAGCACTCTGGAGGTTCTGAAAACTAAACACTCCCTTCTCCCAAAGTGTTAAATAGTTGAATTTGGTCATAAGATGATTTGACCTATAGTTTTAAGTTACCCATCACTACCGCCCTCCTTTCGTTGACTTGCAAAAATTAATCTAATGGTTGGAGGAGTTATCCTAATGTGAGGTTCTATGGTGGAGATCCACTACGGGACTCTAGATTTCAAGGTTTTTCACTTTCATAACCTTATACTATTCACCTGGACCACCAAATCGTCGAAGAGATCGTAAATCTAACGACTCAAACTCCTCCTGAAATCAACGATTTTTGTCTACTCCAGTGTTCGGAACTCCGAGATTTTTCTCACCATTGCAACTAAAACCCTTTTCCTCCAGAGTGATGAACTCCCAAACCTCCTAAGCACTAGGGCTCCCAGATCTAACGATCTGGGTTTTTTCTACAAATTTATGGACCTCCTTTACTTCAGAAGTTCAGAACTTTGGGATCTTCACAACCTTAACCCCTACCTTTAACTTGGTCTAAGAGCAGAATCTTGTTAAATCAGAGATCAATTGTCCTTATACCCTGCCCAAATCTACGATTAGAAGTAAATTTGGAGCTCCAACACTTCAGGGAACTGTGTTGCTATGGATTCAAATTTCCCAGAGTGGCATACTCTTGAAGTGACGTGGAATTTGATGTCACTATTGACGTGGCATAGGATAAGTGGTTTCCACGTGTCATCTTGATTCATAAATTTCATCCCTAAAGTGCCAACTAGACCTTGACATGTGTCTCTATCTAATTGTGCCATGTGTCCTTGCTGATGTGATCTTGCTAATGTGGAATATGATGACATGGGATCTCATTGTGTTTCCATGTGTCTTACTCCATGAATTCAAGGCTTCAGCCTTTGGTTATCTTTATATGTTCTAGACTTCCTCTCATCGAAGTGGTCAGTATTGGAAGCACTCATGAATTTCATCCAAGGACTGTGATCAATCTGGATCAATGGTCCAGATTTATTTTGGGGTTTGTGACTCGAGGTTGTTTATTATTTCCACTCCCCTTTTCTCCCAGAGTGATATTTTTCCGTAGCTTAAACATCGAGCATCGCGACATTATCCAACCTTCCGGCTTTAGCCCAAAAATCTTAATAAGATCCAATGGTTGTCAGGAATTAGACCATTCAGTATCTTTGTCCTTGGGCCTTGATTATCTTATCCTTCCACATGATTTGATCGGACGGTCATTTTAAATCCCGAATTGTATCTTATACCAAGAGAAGCATGTCCATTTTGGGACTTCGTCCTCGACTCCATATGCTCGATCTTTAAAGGTTCCCACCTGTCAAATTTTCTTCTTGAAATCGGATCACCTGTGTGAATTCAAAGGCGTGATATATTATGAGATTGGGAATTGTACCTATAACAAGATATTCGATCCTTAAAAGTGACTGAAGACTTTGTCGATAACCTTACGATATGTTTCTTTTATTGTGTTTTTCCCTTTAAAATAACACCAACGCTCATTAGCGCATCCCTCCCAAGATATAGATGCTAATTGTTGAGTATGCACTTGTGCCTCCCCTATATATGTTTGCATTGTCTCTCCTAAGCTTGTACTTCCTAAATTTTTACCCTCAGTTCGACTTGAGAGGATCTCTGTGCACTTCAGGTGTTGTATATTATGAAAATTGGGCCTTCAAGGATCCATCTATGCACTCCTAGAATTGACTCTAGAGGTGTTGTATTGTATTTCTAGAAGAGAAGCTTTAGGATTCTTACAGAACCTAAACTCCTTCTTAAAACAGACTCTCTACCAGTTACAGGTTATTTATTCCATGTTCCTAAGTGTTTTAAAACTGTCATAAATGGTATATTGTAGGTTAAAAGGATTTTTTTTTCTGTTTAAAATTTGTGTCTTGGTGTTTCTGGAATGTCTTCCTTTACTTCAATGAGTAAGGTGATAAGGTATTGAAAACGTATGCAATGATGTTTGATGAATTAACCAGGCTACCATGTTTTCTTCGTTTACAAAAAGGTAGTTAAGAACGTTGTTGTATATTTAAATTTTTGGAATGAAATGAGATTAAGGGAATTAGATAATTCCTTGTTTCTTAGAACAATCGCTAGTCTTGAGACCTTAAATGGTCAAGATCAATGGACAAATCCTATACTTGAGAATTTATTATGTGTCTTGGAACTACTAACCTTGCATGATAGGTTGGATGGGTAGGATGAATGTCATCTGATGTGATGTCAAAGATCCTCCATGCTTTAAGTAGTATCTAAATTTAGTTGCAAATGATTGAGAGAAGAAGAATGTGTTTTACTGATATATGTTATTATCATGAATCTGACTGCAATTGACTGAAGTATGTTAATGACATGTTTCACTTATCCTCATGATGTTTGGTCATGTTTCTCCTGTTCTAATGATGATTATTATTGTTTCAAAAAAAAAATTCAAACTATTCTTATGTAATTATATGACATAACATAGGGGTTGTTATAGATAAAATATCCTCTCAAACCTTTTCTAACACTAGAAACCTCCAGTAAACCTAGGTTTCTTTACATTGGCCAAAATCATCCCTTCATAGTTTGTATCTTTCCTTGTGAATAATAAAATTCTAAGAAATACATTTCAAGTTTGATTTTTCCTGTAGTGGCCCTGCATGACATCGACGAAAAAAAAATCACATAGCTTACAAAAGAAGAAATAATTTATTTTTAATAAATACTATAATCAATTCCTTTCAATTACAATGTTATATAATTTTTATATAATTTTGATGACATGATACCAGTGCTTGAAACATTTCAAGCACCAATAAGGAACAAATAACAAGTAGAAATGCTAGCTAAAATAATGATTTAATCAAGACAAACTTCCTTAGAACACAATGATTAGTCCTCTACTAATAATTCAACGACTCAAAATTTCCCTTAATAATAGTAATAGAACAAATTATCCCTCAAATGGCATCTTTAGTCCAAAATGATTAGTCCTCTACTAACTATTCAATTCTTCACAATTTTACTCAAGAACATTAATAAAAAAAATCTTCTCTCAAATGGCATATACAATCAAACTTAAATCCTTATAAGTGGATCACTCAATTAGTTTCATTCAAGTACAAATTATATGTAAATTTTCAATTACAATTCTATATCAAATGCTTGAAAAGAGAGTCGTTCTAGCACTTGTATTGAAAATGTCCTTTTAATTGAAGGTTCCTCCTAGTAGGGTTAATTCATATGAAAAAATGAAATTATGAATGCATAAAAAGAAATTTCTTCTTCAAACCTAATGAACGACATATATCATCACTAGTAACCAATCAGTTTGGAGTAATGATACAAGGTTTTAAACATATTAAAGTGTATTTGTTTACTCAATTACATCTAACTCTCATGCATCAAAACATAGTAAAAAATTAAATTGTATCAATAGCATTCATATGAACTGTATTTAGACCTGTAGAAATCAATTACATTATTTAGCTATGTAAATTTCAAGACACAAAATCATAATTTTACATGGTTTTTTCCCCATGGGGTTTATTCTAGATAAAATTATTATTTCTAAACAATAAATAAGAGATGTATTCTAAACAATAAATAAGAGAGGTTAATAAACTTGATAAGATAATTAAACTCTACCTAAGTAAAAATCTATTACCTCCTCAGGTACAAAAATCATAAAATTCCCCCCTTAAAAACACTTCAAATTAAAAATTTTAAGGAAATGAATCATGCAAAAGGATGTATGTGTGCTTTCTATGAAGGAAAATACATATTCCTATATGTATACACAACTATTATTTAAGTAAAGTGTATATGTGTCATAGAATTACAATATATCTGGAATTTCTTCTACAACTTGAGTTCACACAAGTTCTTTTGACACATATCGTCTCGTGGAACTACCTTTCCTTGGATATAGTGGCTTGGCCAACCTATGACTACTACAACCAAACTACTCCTCTTTACATAAGGTCTACTCAATTGTCCATCTGCATGAACCCAAGTGTGGACAACTTCTCCTACATGGCCCAAATCATCCAATCCATCTCAAGTCATCCAAATGAAACTCTATCCACTCATCTCAGTCATTAAAATCATCCCAAGTGTGACTAAATCATCTGATTCTACACAACTATGTCTATTTTTTCTAATTCAATATGATCCCAACCAAGTGCACTCAATGTGTCCAATGAATGTGCACCCAATGGATGCCTGCCCAAGTGAGTATGTCCAATGACTGTGACCCATGGATGTAATCCAAAAAACATTAAGCTTCAAGGAACCTGTTATCACTCCAAAAAACCCTTTGTGGTTGTAGACCAAAGGTGCTTGGTAACTTAAGAAATGAATGTTTTTGTATTTTGTGAATGTGGATCAATGGGACAACTCAATATAGCTTATGGCATTCAAACATGAAAATGATAAACAAATAGACAGTGCTCTCAAAGATTGATTAATCAACAGATAGCTTTAAAGTGGGTGAAGAACAGA
>JASDQU010243123.1:204173-227725 GCA_032191745.1 Picea mariana
ACACAATGAATGTCGCCTTCACCATCCTCTTGACCTTCGCCATTGTCTTCATCCATGACTACATTCTGCAGAGGGACTTTTATCCTCTGATCTTCATTAGAATTCCTATCTCTTTGCAAAATCTGAGTTTGTGGATTATTTCTTCTATAGGGAAAAGCATTAGGATTTCTGGGGGAAAAAGTGTTTGACTCTTTTGCTTTTGCTGGTGGATGGTTTTGGACTTTTAGCTTTGACATTTTTGATGTTAGGCTATCCAACATTTTAGCCATTTTTTCCATTTGACTGTTAGAAGAAGAATAAGATTCGACAACAGATTTCTTCTTTTAAGCTCTCCCTTTGAGCTTCTGAGAGGCTGTGATGTTCGATTCAACTTCAAGAGCAGCATCTTGCATTAAAGCAAGCGTGGCTGACCGTCTTTCTCTAAGGATAAGACAAAACTCTGCATCAAAGGTCGCAGAAAATGTGATTTTTGCTGATGCATCGCTTGGTTTGATCTCTGTAGGGATCTTACCAAACATATTGTTGAATCTTTTGATAAAGTCTGAGACTAATTCTCCATCTTTTCTTTTCAAATTTCTGAATTCAGACATGTATTATAAGAGATCTCGTCTTTCTCCCCAGTACTTCAAGAATGCTGCATATAATTGCTCAATGCCGGTGATTGCATTTGCTGGCATCTCTTTAAACCATTTTCGGTCTTGGCCATCCAGGATCTGGATGAAGACTCTAGTCCATACATCTTCTTCTGAGATATTTATGTTTTCTACATAAGCATAGAATGCTTCAATGTGTTCTTCAGCTATGTATTCCCCTGCTCTGGTAAACTTCGGCATGTATTTTTGGTAGTCACCTGTTGGCATGGCAGACAGGGGTTTTGGAAAGACAAGAGGGGCATATCTGTTTGCCAAGATTTGTTCCATTCTGGTCAAAGGGGCAGCCATGACAGTCTTGGTGCTGGATGAAGATGAGGAGCTTGTAGGAGACAATGGAGGGGACAGGTAAATCAGAGGAGATGATGGAGGAGATAAATTACTTGAGTTGGAAATGAATGACTGTCTTACTTCACTCTGAACAACAGTTTCAGAAGTTGATGGGAAATAGGAGGCTTTATAAAACTGGCTGAGCAATGAAGCTAGATTTTCTTCACCCTTAGAGGATAGATCTTGGATAATTTCCTCAAGGACAGGCAGATTTGTATAAGTGTGCAGAACGCTCTTTGAAGGCTTTCTATGCGATGGATTAGAAGAAGATGGAGAGGAATGTTCTTTTGGATGCGATGAAATTTCAATCTCAAGGGCAGAATCAGTGATATTGGAAGAAAAATATGGTTCTTCTACCCTAGCAGCTTGAGATGAACCTTTTATTTCTTTGGAATTTTGAATTTCAGCAGGGGTTTCAAAATACTTTTCAGATATAGAAATATGAGAATCAATTGGAATACCTGAATCAATTGCAGCTGTAGATTCAGAGGCTTGTCTATGCAATGCTTTTCCCTTGCTGATGATTTTTTCTGGATCAACAACTGATGTTGTCAATGGGCCTTCTGGGTTTTCCCTGGTGTGATCTCTTTTGGGAGCCACTTCGTCAATGGAGTCGCCAGATAGAAAATGTACAACCAAGTGATGTCCAAGCTTTGTCTATCATCAAAGCTGGATCTATGTCCTCTCCCAAGGAATCTGATCTTTGATCTCCTCTCCCCGGCAACGGTGCCAATTTTCTATCACTCCAAGAAACCCTTTGTGGTTGTAGACCAAAGGTGCTTGGTAACTTAAGAATTGAATTTTTTTGTATTTTGTTAATGTGGATCAATGGGACAACTCAATATAGCTTATGGCATTCAAACATGAAAATGATAAACAAATAGACAGTGCTCTCAAAGACTGATTAATCAACAGATAGCTTTAAAGTGGGTGAAGAACCTATTGTAACTAAACCAGTACAATGTAGGGTCTAAGAGACAATAAAGAGACTTATTATCAGGCTATGGGCTAAACAATGGGATAATAGCCATTCAAAGCTAGACAACACATATAATAATGCAGAAGAAAAGATGGAAAGCTGACAATCAAAATTGAAAGGAACCTGTGATATGTATTAACATAAAAATTCTGAGTACAATAGCCAATTACTCTATCCAAAATCGAACCATTGTTTGATATCAAAGCAGGCATTTATAGCCCTTACAAGCAGTTGCACAGATCCTAAAAACATGGATTTGTTATTAAATAAAAACAGTTCTATTCTATCAAAACTACTTTGAAATTAAAGTCTTCAATCAAATGGACTGAGTGTTCGAACTGTCTTTGTTTTACAAAAATCGCCATTTGCTTCCTCTAGCCTTCAGCATCTGCAATGTGGTGAAGTAGCGTGACACCTGTACGTGACTGTTCAATTTCCCAATATTTATGTCTGAGTTTTAGGATATGGTTTTGAATGAGTAACCAAAATCCCTCGAATCCCTGAGGTTGAAATCCTTGTATGTAGTTTAACATCCCACTGATACGTTGGCATATCTTCAAAACAGGTTTGAAATAAATTGTTGTGTTCTCGGCTTCAAAATTTTCTTGCCCAGCTTTCAACAATGCAACCGTTTGAAATTTTTACGGGTTAGCTTTTGAAGGCTGTCACTTTCAACAGCTAACGGGTAATGAAATAGTCACCTGGCGATGTTGAAAGTCCCGATAGTGCACAAAAATAGATTTCGCCTTCAAAATTGATTTCACACCAAAATCAGTTGGCATCTGACTTCTCACCTTGCATATTGATGGCCACCTGAGCAAGAACTTTCAGGTCTAGATGAGACCTTTGTTTCATCTTTTGTTTCAATCCCCTGATCCGCTTCTTGAGGTGTTTGACAAGCAATCTTAAGCTATTGCATTTTTTAGTGAGCTTTTCCTTCCTCTTTTTCTCTTTAACGCTCTCCTTGGCCAATCTTTTGAAAGCTGCATTTGTCTTGGCAAAGTTGTCAGATAGTTTTTTATACCTATCCTTAATCACCCGCTCCAAAACTTCCTGTTGGGCAATCACCTCCTTGAGATGTTTGATCCTTTGAGATTTATTTGACCTGGGGTTTTTTGATGATTCTCCCTGCTCTATCTGCTTGAAAGTTTCATAGTTCTGAGCACATTCTGCTGATTGCTCATAACTCCTGATGGCAGGGAACTGATCTTTCTGCTCAGATTCTGAATCTGAGTATGGTAAATTTAGGATATTCTTCCCTGTACTTTGCTGTGTAGGATGTCCTAAACTCTTCTGTATAGTCTGCTCGGTAGTCTGCTCGAAATTCAATTTCCTCTTCAAACTGTGAGGCTTCAATCTAGATACCCTGTCCTCTGAAGGTCCTGATAAAGCCCTTCTTCTTCTCGTGCTGCTATGAGGGGATGATTGCCTCCTTGCGCCAGCCATATGTTCATTCGCAGTCTGGTTCTAGGTTTCAAAACCTTCCCAGAACAGAAAATGCTCCCAGCTCCTCCCCTGTTGTTTCAATTCTTGCAGAAGAATCAATTTAATGAGGCCTAGGTGACAGAGAGTCGATTTTATGCTCAAAGGTTGAGCTCTAATTCTCTTGCAGACTTTAATCAAACTGTGATATAGGAAATAGGGAAAATTGATGGGGGTCTTGCCTGTGAAGTGATCCATAAGTTTAAAGTGGTACATCATCAATTTATTGTATCTTCCTTCTGATGTAATGTATAATTGAATCCCTTTGAATAAATCTTGCCACTCTTCAGCTAGATATGATATGAGCATACCTTTTGTCCATGCTTTGTGCTTGTACCCATCCTTCAAATAGACCCTGAAATCCAGATTCTTAGGAGCGGTGTTTTTAAACCATTTTTTACCAGTTCTAGGCAATCCTGTAGCTGCGGCAATGACAGCCTCATCCACCTTGATTTCTACAGAGCCAACGCGAGCTTTGTTTCCATCGAATGTCTTGGCGAAGGCTTCAGCAATGGCCTGGTGAGACCCAACTTGTAACCTTTCTGCGAATTCCATGCAACCTGCATCTGCAAAATGCCTCTGAACCTCGAGATGTGATTCCAAAAAGGATAAATTATCCAATTCTCATTTGAGTAAGACGCCAGTGCGTTTTTTCGGCATTCTGGAACTCAAACACTTGACAAATGTAGACCCTGTAACCGCCTAGTCGAGCCGAGGTTCTGCGCTGTTGAAAGCAGTCCGGGCTTCGGCTCTGTTTTGAATTAAATGAAAACTTTGACAGTGTTTTGTAAATGGTTTGTGATGCAAGACCTATATTTGATTTGATGGTGTCAGGTCGGTGGTACCTCCTCTGTTCCTGCATCTCCAAACACGAACTTTCCATTCCGAATGCGATGAACGTTAAGCGTGGTTTCTAGAACGAATTGGAATTCCAGTCATATCTGACATGCATGATTTAGTTTCCATGATTGCCAACTCCTATCAGCGCATGCCTTAGATTTGTTCTGACGTGGGGGTGATCACATCATCATTGTTTTCATACGTGGATATCACGCACATGATTCCCGCTTCGTGTAGCAACAACCTGTGGAGAACGCCTTTGCCAAACGCTCGCTTGTCACTTTCACCAGCGCGTGACTCTGTGAAGAAACCCCTATTAGCTGCTGAAAGTATGGACTTTCAACAGCGCACCGCTTTGTAGAAGACCCTCCTTAGCTTTTGAAATCATGTACCTTCCACAGCGCGCCACCCAAGAACCGATTTTAAAAAACCTTTTAAGATTTGTCACTTTCAACAGCGCGCCAAATGATGAAACGATCTCCTTAGCTGTTGAAAGTGGGTACTTTCCACAGTGCATGATGAATCTTTGAAAACACGTTAGCTGAGGAAAGTAAAAAATGGCCATTTTGAAAGAGAAGACTTTATGGATCAATTATTTTCTAAGACACACCAAAACCAAAAATTTTCTCAACTGTAAAAACTCAAAAAATGACCTGAAGATACTACCTAAAGCTATGATATCCACCACAAAACTCAACCGAAAGGACGGTTTCATTTTGGGAGTTAACGGAACCTTTATCATATATCACAACCCCTTAGTGTGGACCACCTAATTCCATGGATCCATATAAGTCTAGATGCCCAAGTCGTGAATCCATCTTATCACTTATGTTTCCATCATACCAAGTGCATGTTACATATGGAGCTACTTACAACAACCTCCTTTTCCTATAGCCAATTATATCCAACTCCTTTAATGCATCCAACTTTCCATTGTCTATGGTGTTCCTTGCTTGTCTGCAATAATGCTTGAGTCAATTTGTTGTTTGTCCTCTCTATTTCAAAGTGTGCTCAAAAGTATGTCTGCATTGTTCCCTGACTGTCCATAGGTGCACCCAAATTTTTCTATTGAGTGTCTTTCCAATGGGTCGAGATCTATAGTCATCATAACTATGCCCTTCCATGGGCCAAGGCATATGACTATCCAAGTTGTGTCTCACCAATGAGCCAAGGAAATTGTTTGAGGTGTGCTTTGTCAATGAGTAATGCATATCAATTAAATAATTTGTCTAACATGTCCATTTTCATCAGTGCAACATAGGTTCCCAAAACCACTCTAGGAGAGGATATTATATCCTCTCCCACCAAAAATAATTTCTTCCCTCGAAAACATACTCAAGAACCTCTAATCCTCAAGACACTATCTAAATCCATGCATCCATATACAATTAGCACCGAACTACTCTTCATCATCTATGCTAAATTGTAATGTTCCCTTAAAACATCATAACATAACATAAGTACACACCATGTACAAAATATGAGTGTGGAGCACAACTCCAAGATATATAAGTTACATAATAACTCCTTAAACAATAGGATAACCTCCTCTAAATACATCATTTACATTCATACATCACAATTCACCTGTCTACAATAACAAATACATGATCTCTATATATACCTATTCACACACTACATATGAAGCCCCTTTACTATTAGCACATCCCTATTACATATACATTTACACATTACATGTAAATTTATCCCCATATATTCCCCCCCTTGGGGTCATATCATACACTTTTATCCCTATATAAGCCCCCCTTAGGTCATAACACAAATCTATCAGGAAACTATCACCTTCCATGTCCTCCTTTCACTATGGTAGTTGGAATCTAATCCATCAAAGTGTTGCACCACTAAACCTACTATAGCTTCCATAATTCAACCAACTTGTCATGCTTCTAAAACTTGAACTCTTCACACTCTAACATAGTTAGGTGGCTATTCCAACTATCTTCCCAAGTAATAAGAATTCATATCCTCTTGTCCAAAACCAGTCTTTTTCTTCCACAATTTAGTTATCCTGCACAAATATTATAGACAAATGCACACAAGGATCCACTTCCTTATCCATGGAAATGAGCCACCCCTAGATCCAATTAATGAATGGAAAGTGGAAATAAGTTACAAAAACCACTTACAAAAACTGCGATACAAGTCTTCCTTGTGTCCACCAAGGGACTTGTACCAACAATCAATCATTCAATATTTCCATAAAAAAACCACCCAAACTTGTTGTCAAGGAAACTTGAATATCCAACGTTCCCTTCGAATTCTATGGCACCTAGGATCCTCTAAAGGCTATTGGATTAGCAATCAAAGTGGGTACTTGGAATTCTCCCAAGTTTCCCAACTTCACCTTCAAAGTAAAACTCATTACAACATTCCAAAAATGCAAGAAACAAGGAACAACCATGCCTTTGAATGAATAAAAACCAAACTGCATCAATGACTCATCCCTATTTTGCTTCCCAAATCTTGCTCCACATCTAAACAAACAATATAATGATATGCAGACCTATTTTGTCTACCTTCCACACCAAGTAACAAGTCTGCAATTTCAGTCTTCAGGGAAATTTTTGGTCACTTGTCAAACTTGTCCCAAAGTCTTCCACTTTGCATGTTCACACAAGTGTGATGAGAGGAATTGAACATGTTTTATGTCTCTTTTCATGGGAGTGAATCACACCAATATTGAAAATATAGGTCCACAACCAACTATCAAAACAAATTTTATACAAACCATCTTGGACCTGCAATCTGCCTAGATTTGTTTCTGGGACTTGAGTTTTTCTGAGTCATTCTAGCACTTGTAGTCATTCAACATTTCCTTTCTTCAATTGTTGTAGCTTGGTCAACCTATGCCTACTACAATTAGGATACACCTATCTAATAATCTAATTATTTTTGATCATCATTCTGTTAGCATCCAAATGCTCATAACTTCTCCTAAGTGGACCAAATTTCCCAATCCATCTCAAGTTTTTTGAAGGAAAAATTTTCCACTCTTCTCAATTGGAATAGTTGTCCCAAGTGCACCCAAATTGATCAATATCGTACAATTGTGCTTGATCCACCTGAGTTAATATGATACCACTCAAGTGTCCCTAAGGAATCTAGTGAATGTGTTCCCAATAGATGCATGTTGAAGGGAGTACACCCAATGAGTACAACCAATGGTTGTCGTCCATGACAACTTGTTCCCAAAGGAACCTTGACTGCTTGTTGCAACCCCCAAGTGTGTACTTACTAAATCCATCGATATGTAAAATTCTAGGAACCCAAATCATCAATTCATATTGTCACTTCTGCATCCATCATTCCAAGTGCATGTTATGGATGAGGTTACTTGTAGAAAATTCCTTTGACCCCAGCCAAGTCTCACCAACTCCTTTGGAATTTTTGAATTGCCACTATCTGTGGTGTGCCCTATTTGTTTGTAGGTGCATTTGACTCTAACTGTAGTGCACCATATTTTTCAGCATCTTCACCCAATTCCATATACTTTGTTCCATGTCTATCCAAAGGTGCACTTGGATTTATCTAGATAACATATTTTCAATGGTCCAATATGTACAACCATCCAAACTATGCCTTTACATAGGCCAAGGCATGAGACTATCCAAGGTGTTCCTTGCCAATGAGACAAGGTGACTATCCAAGGTGTACCTTTCCAATAGGCCAAGAAATCTCTACTAGATCATCTATAAAAAATGTTTATCCGTTCTAGTGTGACATAGGTGCTTGACACCACTCTAGGAAAGGGTCTTACAATATGTCTTTGTTTTACAATAATGTTTTTATGACACTACCTAAAAACAACCTTGTAGGTCAAGATTAAGGATAAGGTCTATAGTGGTGTACAATTGATTGTCATTGATGTAAACAAGCATCGGTTGTCATTTGATGTCAACAAATGTGATGGGTGTATTTGGAGAAGTCTCTAAAGTGGCCCCCTTATGATCCATATGGATATCGGTGGCCACCCACCTATTCCATTGGCTTAGAAAAGAGTTTTCCACATTGGCTATTTTTTGACAGTTTTTCGGGTCCCAAACTTTTGGGGCCATTTTGAGGCCCTAAATGACGTTTTTTGGGGATTTGGGGGCCAAGATACTATTGTAAATACTAGTCTGGGCCAATCCAAAATCGTTCTTCTTGGTTATACCTGTTCAATGGTGTATTGAGTGCCCAAAACAGAGATCGCATGCAAACGTTACACCCTCGAGAAGTTGACATATCAACTACACCCGTCGGGGCCCGCAAACCTTTTGGATTTTCATCTTGCAGGGTTAGGGTTTTGGATTTTAATTGTTTTATAAAGGCAGTTGGAGACTCATTGTAACAATCATCTTCTTGCGAATGCGAGTAGTTGTCACATCTCTTGTGAGAGTTGAGCTTCCACCATTCTGGCGAGTCTTTCACTCTATATTTTTACAATCCTTGTACATTTCGCTCATTAATATAAATTGTGTATTACTGTGTCTCTATGTTTATGTTTTTATCTCTATATACCTTTGTTATATTATTGGCTCTCTTGCAATATCTCTGTATATTTTCATTTTATATCTTCTCTCACATTTCGTGGCAAAAATAATCTAGATCTGTGTTATCAGAGGAAGTTTCTCTTGATCATTTTTTAGTGCATGTCCTCGATGAGGTCTAAGTATAGCAAGTTGGGTCTCGAGATTTTCTCTCTTGAGGACAATATCTATCACATGCCCAAAAAACCCTGCATAGCAGAAGAAAATAAAAACAATGGAGCAAAATATTCTATTAATATGTTGCTTGAGAAAGCTCTCAGATGACAAAGGGATGAAATGATGGAGAATTTTCCCCACATCCTTCAATGCCTTCCCATAAAAACCAGCACGTCTTCCTCAAGAGACAACTTTGGAGGCACCTCACCTTTCAAGGTACAAGTTAATTTTGATATTCCTGTATTTGAAGGACAGATAGATGCATATGCCCTAAAAAAATGGTTAAATATGCTAGAAGGTTATTTCTCTGCTGATAATTTCTCCGATAGGGAAAAGATCACCTTTGCACTCCTTAAGTCTCTCCCATGTCAAACATTGGTGGGAAAATTACTGGGAGAAAAGCTCCACAGAGGATTCTGGAATATATGGGGTCAAGCCCACTTGGGAATGTTTTGTGCATGCGGTCAAGGAACAATATTACCCTGTTGGTAATTATGACAAACAATAAATGAGATGGACCACACTGCGACAAGAGAGGGTCCAAATAGTGTCGTAGTTCACAAATAATTTCCATACCTTGCGAACCAAGCAGGGTATCAAATAATATGAGCAACATCTGGTTCTAAAATACCGTGGGGCTCTGCATAAGTACATCCGAACCGAAATGGATTTCCTAGACATCTCATCACTAAAAGTTTCCTATCGATATGTTGTCAAAATCGAGTAGAAATGTAGGCACTAGAACAAACAGGAGTTCAGTTCTGCAAATCCGCAACAACCAAAGTACGATAAGGATGGTCATAACAAACAACCTCTTGAAAACCAGTCCAAGCCATAGGAAAAGAAGGATCACGGGAAGACGAAGAAGGACACTGGAAGGTGGTGTGATTTCCACAAAAATCCCCTAGCACAACACTAATCAATTTCGTTCCAAACAATCATTCGTGGATGAGATCAAATAAAATGAGTCAAACCTTGATTCATAATCCGATTCAGAAAATAATGGAAGAAGACAGATCATCAACGCAGACCCCACTGCTACTATCACGACCACAACAATTCAACTAGAAGAATCAACAGATCTTGAAGAGGGGGAGTGTCTTTTTCATTCACAGATGTAGGTGAAGGGGAGCTCACTTCATTTTATTGTTGATAGTAGAAGCCAGAAGAAGATCATCATAGTAGAGGTCATCAAAAAATTTGGATTGTCAACTACACCACACCCGCAACCATACAACATTGGGTGGCTTCGCCAAGGACGAGATCTCTGTGTCAGCCAACAGTTTCGCCCGTCCTATGGCATCCAATCCTTCAAGGATGAGGTATTATGTGATGTTTCCCCATTGGATGTTTGTGATGTTCTTTTGGGCCAACCATATATGTTGAAGTTCCATGTTATGTATGAGTCTTGACCTTGTAGTGTCATTTTTACTCTAGGAGGTCATATCTACAGGAAACCATAGGTAGTTCCAACTATTTTCCTAGCTATACAATTCCACAAGGTATTATCTCATGCCACAAAATTCAACTTCTTCACAATTTGTTCTAAAGGTGAACAGAAGGAGACTACAACCACTACATCCTTGGCCCAAGCACCTTCTATCCAATATAAGTAGGTTGACAAGATTGCAACAAAGAGAAAATATCACTTATGCACACAGTCATCTCATATATCTTGACTGCTTGAACATAATGAACCCCGCTAGTAACATGTTAGTGACAACCTTCAACAATCCAAGCATCACAACTTCTCCAACAAGGCAAACAAATCACCAAGTTTCAAGTTCAAAAAACGCTCCCCCCTCTTCCCCAAAAACTCAACGAAATGGAGATAATTTATTCCTAAGGAGGGAGGATTGATCCAAATGGATATCCGTGGACACCCACCTATTCCACTGGCTTAGAACAATGTTTTCCACCTTGGCAATTTTTCAATAGTTTTTCGGGTCACAAACTTCTGGGGCTATTTTGAGGGCCTAAACAACGTTTTTGGGGGATTTGGGACCCAAGACAATGTTGAAGGCACTTTATTGGGCCAATCAAAGTTTTTTCTTCTCGATTAGACCTTTCCAAATCTGTATCGAGCATCCCAAACGAAGGTCGTATGAAAAATTTATGCCCCCGCAAAGTTGACGTATCAACTACCCCCATCGGGGCCCATAAACATTTTGGATTTTCATCTTCCGAGGTTAGGGTTTTGTATCTTACATGTGTTAAAAAGGCCTTTGGAGCCTCATTTTAAAAATAATCTTCTTGTGAATCTGAGTAGTTGTCACATCTCTTCTCATAGATAAGCTGCCACCATTCTAGTGAGTCTTTCACTCTATATTTTTATAGTCTTTGTACATTTTGCTCATTAATAGAAATTGTTTATTATTGTATCTCTATGTTTATGGATTTATCTCCAATATACCTCTGTTATATTATTGGCCCTCTTGCAATATCTTTGTATATTTCTCTCTTATATCTCATCTCTCATCTCGTGCTGAAATTAATTTGGATCAATGGTAGGAGACGAGGCTTCCCTTGATAATTTGTCATTGCATGTCCCCGACGAGGTCTGAGTATAGCAAGTTGTGTCTTGATCCTATCTCTCTTGAGGAAAATCTCTCTCACATGCCCAAGAAACTCTCCATGGCAGAAGAAAATAAAAACAATGGAGCAGAAGATTTTATTAATCTGTTGCTTGAGAAAAATCTCACACGACAGAGGGACAGAATTATGGAGAATATTTCCCACATCCTTCAATTCCCTCCGATAAAAACTAACGCGTCTTCCTCAAGTGGCCACTTTGGAGGAACCTCTCCTTTCAAGGTACAAGTTAATTTTGATATTCTCATATTTGAAGGACATATAGATGAAGATTCCCTAGAAAAATGGTAAAATATGCTAGAAGGTTATTTCTCTGTTCATAATTTCTCCAACAGGAAAAATATCACCTTCACACTCCTTAAGTCTCTCCCCCATGTCAAACATATGTGGGAAACTTACTAGGAGAAAGTTCCACAGAGGATTCTAGAAAATATGGGGTCGAGCCCACGTGTGATTTTTTGTGTGGATGCGGTCGAGGAAAAATATTACCCTGTTGGTAATTATGAAGACCAAAACAAGAGGCGGACTACACTGCGGAAAGAGGGGGAAAATAGTACCAGAGTTCACAAATAATTTCCATACCTTGCACACCAATTTGGGTATCAAATACTTTGAGGTCATATGGTTATGAAATACCGTGGGGCTGTGCATAGGTACATCCAAAATGAAACGAATTTCCTTGATATATCATTACTATGAGTTTCCTATCGATATGTTGTCAAAATTGAGCAAAAATTTAGGAACCAGAACAAATGGGAGTTTGGGTATCTAAATCCGCAACAACCAAAGTATGATAAATACGGCCCTAATAAATGACCTCCTGAAAACCAGTTCAAGCCATAGGAAAAGAAGGGTCACGGGAAGACGAAGAAGGATGCTGGAAAGTGGTGTGATTTCCACAAAAGCCTCTGGCACAACACTGATGAATGTCACTCAAATAAATCATTGGTGGTTGAGATCAAAGAAATTGAGCCGAACCATGATTCAGAAAATATTGGAAAAAGACAGATCATCGATGCAGAACTCACTACTACTCTCGTGACCACAACAATTCAACTAGAAGAACCAACAAATCCTGAAGAGGGGGAGCACCTTTTCCATTCACATATGTGGGTGAAGGGGACCCTGCTGCATTTTATTATTGATAGAGGAAGCCAAAAGAACCTCATCTCAGCAGAGGTAGTCAGAAAGTTGGGATTTCCAACTACACCACAACCACATCCATACAACATCGAGTGGATTTTCCAGGGATAAGATCTTTGTGTCAACTAGCAGTGTCATATGTCCTATGGAATCCAACCCGTCAAGGATGAGGTATTATGTGATTTTTTCCCATTGGATGTCTGTGATGCTCTTTTGGGCCATCCATATATGTGGAAGTGCCATGCTATCTATGATTCTCTACCCCGTAGTGTCATTGTTAATATGGGGGGTCATCTTTATAGGATACCAGAGGTAGTTCCAACTAATGTCCCACCTAAACAGTGCCATAGGGTAGTATTTCATACTACAAAATTTAACCTCTTCACAATTTGTTCAAAAGGTGAGCATAAGGACACTGCAACCACTACAAACTTGGCCCAAGCACTTTCTATCCAATAGAAGCAGGTCCACAAGATTGTAGCGAAGATCAAATATTCCTTATTCACATAGTCATGCCATGTGGCCCAACTAGTTGAACATAATCAACCCTGCCAACATCATGTTTGTGACATCCTACAACAAGCCAAGCATCACAAGTTCTCCAACAAGGAAAGAAACTCACCAAGGTTCAAGTTCAGCAAATGCTTTCCCCTCTCCCCCAGAAACTGAACGTAATGGAGACCATTGCTTCCTAAGCAGGAAGGATTGATCTAGATGGATATCGATGGTGAGACAACTATTCCACTGGATCAGAACAAAGTTTTCCACCTTGGCAGTTTTTCGAGAGATTTTTGGGTCCCAAACTTTTTGGGCCATTTTGAGGCCCTAACGATGTTTTTTTCAGATTAGGAGCTGACGTGACCGCCAAAATCACCTACCTGGGCCAATCGAAAATCGTTCTTATCGGTTAGACCTTTTCAACGGTTTATCGAGCACACCAAATGAAGATTGTATGAAAACGTTACGCCCTCGGGAAGTTGACGCATCAACTACCCCCATCAGGGCCTGTAAACCTTTTGTATTTTCATCTTCCAGGGTTAGGGTTTTGGATTTTACTTGTGTTAAAAAGGCATTGGTATCCTCATTGTAACAATCATCTTCTTGTGAATGCCATTAGTTGTCATATCTCTTCTCAAAGATAAGATTCCACCATTCTAGCGAGTCTTTGACTATGTATTTTTACTATCTTTGTACATTTTGCTCATGAATATAAATTGTGTATTATTGTATCACTGTGTTTATGGTTTTATCTCTAATATACCTCTGTTATATTATTGGATCTCTTACAATATCTATGTATATTTACGTGTTATATCTCCACTCTCATTTTGTGCCGAAAATAATCTGGATCAATGGTATCAGATCAGGATTCTCTTGATCATTTTTTAGTGCATGTCCCCGATGGGTATGAGTATAGAAAGTTGGGTCTCAAGCTTGTCTCTCTTGAGGACAATATCTCTTGCATTCCCAAGAAACCCTCCATGGCAGAAGAAAAGAAAAATGACAGAGAAAAAGATTCTATTAATATGTTGCTTGAGCACGCTCTCACATGATAGAGGGATGAAGTGAAGGATAATTTTTCCCACATCCTTCAATGCCTGCTGATAACACTCGACATGTCTTCCTCAAGCGGCCACTTTGGAGGCACCTTGACTTTCAATGTACAAGTTAATTTTGATATTTTTGTATTTGAAGGATAGATAGATGCAGATGCCCTAGAAAAATGGTTTAACTTGCTAGAAGGTTATTTCTCTGCTCATAATTTCTCCGAAAGGGAAAATATCACCTTCACACTCCTTAAGGATCGACCCCATGTCAAACATTGGTGGGAAAATTACTAGGAGAAAATTTCCACAGAATATTCTAGAATATATGGGGCTGAGTCCACTTGGTATATTTTTGTAGATGCGATAAAGGAACAATATTAACCTGTTGCTAATTATGATGACCAATACATGATATGGAGCAAACTGCGGCAAGAGGGGGGCTAAACGGTTTCGGAGTTCACAAATAATTTCCATACCTTGCGTACCAAGATGGGTATCAAAGACTCTAAGCGACATCTGGTTATGAAATATTGCGAGGCTTTGCATGGGTACATCCAAACTGGAATGGATTTCCTGGACATCTCATCATTGGGAGCTACCTATCGATATGCTGTCAAAATCGAGAAAAAATTTAGGCACTAGAACAAACGGGAGTTTGGGTCTATAAATCTGCAAAACCAAAGTATGATAAAGACGGACCTAACAAACAACCTCTCAAAAACCATTCCAACCCATAGGAAAAGAAGGGTCATGGGAAGACGAAGAAGGACACTGGAAAGTGGTGTGATTTTCACAAAATCCCCTGGCACAACACTGATGAATGTGACTCAAAAAAATCATTGGTGGCTAAGAAAAAGAAAATGAGCCAAAACCTGATTCAGAATCTAATTCAGAAAATAAGGGAAGAAGACAGATCATTGACACAGAGGCCACTGCTATTGTCACGACCAAAACAATTCAACCAGAAGAGCCAACATACCATGAAGAGGGGGAGCACATTTTTCATTCACATATGTGGGTGAGGGGGACCCTGCTGTATTTTGTTTTTGATAGCAAAAGCCAGAAGAACCTCATCTCATCAGAGGTCATCAAAAAGTTGGGATTGACAACTACATGACACCCGCAACCATACAACATCGGGTGGCTTCACCAGGGATGAGATCTTCGTGTTAGCCATCTGTGTCACTTGTCCTATGGCATACACCCCTTCAATTATGAGGTATTATGTGATGTTTCTTCATTGGATGTCTGTGATGTTCTTTTGGGCCAGCCATATATGTGGAAGCGTCATGCCATCTATGAGTCTCGACCCTGTAGTGTCATTGTTACTCTAGGGGGTCATCTCTACACTATACCAGAGGTAGTTCCAACTACTATCCCACCTAAACAGTGCCGCAAGGTAGTATCTCAAACTACAAAATTTATCTTCTTCATAGTTTGTTTAAAAGGTGAATAGAAGGACACTAAAACCACTACAGCCTCATCCCAAGAACCTTATATCCAACAGAATCAGGTTGAAAAGATTGCAGCAAAGAAAACATATTCCTTCTGCACAGAATCATCTCATGTATCCTGACTAGTTAAACATAATCAACCCTGCCAACCATAGGTTAGTGATAGCCTTCAACAATCCAAGCATCACAACTTCTCCAACAAGGAAAGCAACTTACCAAGGTTCAAGTTCAGAAAACTCTTCCCCCTCTCCCTCAAAAACTCAACGCAATGGATACCATTGCTTCATAGGGAGGGACGATTGATCCAAATGGATATCGATGGCCACCTACCTATTCCACTAGCTCAAAACATATTTTTCCACCTTGGAATTGTTTCGACAGTTTTTTGGATCCAAAACTTATGGGGCCATTTTGAGGCCCTAAACGACTTTTTTGGGGGATTTGGGGCCTAGATGACTGAAAAGGAAATGGCTTGGGCTAGTCGAAAATTATTCTTCTTGATCAAACCTTTCCAATGGGTATCGAGTGACCCAAACAAATATCGTATGCAAATGTTACGCCCACGGGAAGTTGACGTATCAACTACCCCCATCGGGGCCTGCAAACCTTTTGGCTTTTCATCTTTCGGGGTTAGGGTTTTGGATTTTACTTATGTTAAAAAGGCCTTTGGAGAATCATTGTAACGATCATCTTCTTATGAATGCAAGTAGAAAACACATCTTTTCTCGAAGATAAGCTGTCACCATTCTAGCAAGTCTTTCACTCTATATTTTTACAGTCTTTGTACATTTCACTCATTAATAGAAATTGTGTATTAATGTATCTTTGTGTTTATGTTTTTATCTCTGATATACCTCTATTATATTATTGTGTCTCTTGCAATATCTTTGTAGATTTCCCTTTTATATCTCCTCTCTCATTTTGTGCCAAAAATAATCTGGATCACCTTATGGCGTAACTCTAAGCATGGCCCTCATGGGAAGATGCTTTGAAGAAGCCTACAAGAAACCCATAGGTATGGTCATGAATCCTGAAGTTGTTTAAGGAATAAAGACATGAAGGATAGTGAAAATTTAGGTAACACAGTCATAGATGGCTTGTTCTCATCATGTTGTTTCTGGTGATAGGTGGCACTCCACATGGCTCCTCACGGTAGTGTAGTTGTGACCTCATGAAGATGGAAGCCCCAAAGATTGGTTATGAATCCCATAGATAGTTACAATTCTTGATCAAAAGGTAAAGTGGTTGTAACAAGAAATCCCTAAAGCAAGGAAATAATTTAGCTTGAAAAATAAAAAAATACACCACAATAAGTCATTCACAAAGACACACACAAGTTCAATGTTTATCTATGTTTCAAGTGTATTTAGAAAATACTTTCAAGGTATATATGAGGTAGCAAAGTTTGAAGAAGTATAGTCTGAGGTATCAAAGGGAAGTTGAAGAAAATATAGCTTTCTCAATCCATCCACGAGTTACAATGAAGAAAGGTGCATACATTCATGAGTTGTAGTGAAGGAAAGCATAGACATTTGCAAGTTGTAGTGAGGACAGGTTGCAGATATGTGAAAATCCCTTTAATAAGATAACATCTATTTTTCTTTTGAGTATGACATACACCAGGTTGGTTTGTTGATATGATACTATATGCACCAGGCCTTCTTCATGATTAAATGTATGTCTTTTATGTGTTTGGTTGAGACTTGTATCATGGAGGGTATGGCACATGCTTGAGGCATGTTTTGGAGGCCTATTGGTTTATGATTGCATATGGTCGAAGTCCATGTTTTGGTGTCATTGATATATTCTTGAGACATATCATGGGTACATTGCATATGTTTGTTATGGTTCATTGTTAGAGGTGTCAATGTTTCATTGTAACCTGCACATGAGATCTAGCTAAAGCAAGTAGAAACAAAGCTTATTAAGAAAGGAAGATAGATTCAATATGGAAGAATGAGAAAATATATTCACACTACTCCAATTCGTTGATCAATGAATGGATGATTGATATAATAATGATCAATATGATACAATGAATGATTGGAATGCACTCATATATAGGACATAACATTCCATAATTAAGAAAAACAATCAAGCAAATATATTTCCTTAGGAATGCATGCATGCATAATAGTGATGGTCTAAATAGAAAGTCTAAAATAGAGCTAGTTAGTTTAGCCCCACGTAAATAGTGTTTCGAAAATAGAAATTTCTCCAACACCCCCTCTGAACATCACTATGGAGTAAAAAATGAGTCTCGGAAATGAGGCCATATTAGGTAGTCATGTACAATGCAAGTAATGAACATTGAATAAAAATGAGGAAAGAGAAAAAACCACGTGGGAACAAAACCCCCCCTCAAAATACAATGCATCAAAAGAAGAAAAGGCAACTCCTAAGAAACTATGTTCTTCACTACAAGATGATCTCGCAAAGTTTGGAACATATGCTCATTGAAAGTCTAATTTTCCTTATTCTCTGGCTTGTCTGGATTTCTTCAAGAAGCGTAGCTTTGATACCATGCCAATGTTTCATCAAAAAATGCATAGGATATCTAGATAAATAAAGTATAAACAAATCTTATTAAGAAAGGAAGAGATATTCAATATCAAATAATGAGAAAATATATTCACACTACTCCAATGATTTGATCAATGAATGAATGATTGATACAATGATGATCAATATGATACAATGAATGAGTGGAACACACTCATATATACGATATAACATTCCATAATTAAGAAAATAAATCAAGAACATAGATTTCCATAGGAATGCATGCATAATAGTGATGGTCTAAATAGAAGGTCTAAAATAGAACTAGTCCGCTAACTCACACGGAACTAGTGTGTTGAAAAAAGAAATTTCTCCAACAAGAGGCATATATTTATGATAGTGGAATATATTTGAGGCATATCTTATGGTATATGGTATGATGCATGCTTGAGGTACATTGTGGTACATGGTTTGGAGACTTGATGTTGATATGGTCTATATGAGTGGATTTGGTTGATATATTAGTGACATATATAGTGAAAGGGAAAGTGACAAGTTACGGGTTGATGTTCAGTTATAGGTTGATGTGATAGTGACCTGTTATAGGTTGATGATTAGTTACAGGTTGATGTGACAATGACATGTGGGATGATAGGTTGATTACAATATTATTATCAGAGGCAGTGACAGTATCATTGGTAGTGACAGTTTGGTCTAGACTTACATTTCAGGGCAACCGGATGGGGAAAGGAAAGGGGGTTGTATCCTCCTTCCGGTTGGTGTCGAAGAACATAGGGAGTTGGATATTCCTTCAGGTTGGAGCCTAAGAATTAGGGGGTTGTAGCCTCCTTCTAGTTGGAGCTAGAGAATTCAAGGAGTTGTAGCTTCCTTCAAGTTGGATCCTGTAAATAGGGAGTTGTAACCTCCTTCTAGTTGTAGATGGAAAGTTTGGAAGTTGGTGCTTCCAATGAATGTATTCTTTTGATATATAAGAAAAACGTTATGTGGTTTTCTCCCATTTTGGTTTCCCTGTAGATTTTGGTGTACTTTGTTTTTGTAGATGTCTATTATGTTATGTTTATTTATACTTCTCATTGATGATATATAGTCGATAAATAAATGATTACATATTTCGGTTAAAAGTAATAATAAAGTGATCATACTGATTCACCACCCCCCCCCCCTCTGGGTATTCCAACAATTGGTATCAAATAAGGTCCTTCAAGAAATAGTTTAACCACTCGAAGGAGATCATGGAATACACTAAGATTGGAGCACCAAGGTTTGATGGCCAGAACAATGCCTTTTGGAATAAAAGGATAAAAACCATATTATGGGCATAGAGATTTAATATTTTGTAGTCATTAGTAGACATATATGAAGATCCATCCACTCCCCCAACTGAAAAATATGAAAAGAAACTTAGTGAAAACAACTCAAAGGATAAGGGCACCATTATGAGCAATATGGATGATTCAGTATTTGTCAAAGTTATGCACTACAAGACCTCAAACGATCTTTGGGATAAAATTCAAAATATTTACGAAGGAGATATTGAAGTCAAGGGAGCTAAGTTTCGAATCCTTAGAGATAATTTTGAGCAATTTAATATGAAGGAAGATGAAGACATTGTACCCTACTTTCTCCAAGTTGATGAAATAGTGAACATTGTTATAGGGTTGGGAGAAGAATTTGATGAATCAATGAGGATAGAAATGAGGATAGAACAAGAGAATCCAGTCATCAAGGAAGTAACTTTCAAGAAATAAAAGACAAAGAATAAGAAAAAGAAAAAGTCAAAACCACATTGCAGCTGCACCTATGATTCCGAGGAAGATGAAGAAGTCAGAAATTTCATGAGAAAATTGAAAAGAGGAATCGGTAAGTACAAAGGTATGATTCCATTGAAATGTTTTAATTGTGATGGTATTGGTCATTTTTCATCTAAATTTCCTTATACTAAGAATAAAGGTAGTGATGAAGAAGATGATTCTAAGAAGAAAAATAAAAATAAAAAAGAAGACAAGAGAAGGAAGAAAAAAAAATTCTTCAAGAAAAGTTTCTACTCAAAGGAAGACAACTCCTCATCAAACAAGGATGATGATAGTGACAGTGATTCAGAAAGAGTACTCCTCATGGTAGTATATGATGAAGAAGAATATTCTGAAGAAGAAGGAGAAGTTGATATCAAAGAAGAATTAATCAGTTCCTTAGAAGAACTGATGAAAGAAACAAAGAAAAACAAGTCACTCAAGGAAGAATTAAAGATGAAAGAATAATCTTAGAATTCCAACTCGGAATAAATTGAGCAGATCATCATGAAGTTAAGAATATAGGTAGAACAAGAAAAAAGGATTGAAGAAACATACATAAATAAGTTACAAGAAAAGGAGAAGATGATTGAAAGATTGGAAGAAGAAATAGTCACCTTAAGAAAATATCTTCATAAGAAAGATATGCAACAGAATAACACCAAAATGTTGGATGATATCATCAAAGGTCAAAGACCATACAATGACAGTTTCGTACTAGGATACAACCATATGTAGATTGAGAAAGGTTCAAGCTCCAAGATAACATAACATGATGAATAACAAAGCAACTATGCAGAGAGTCAAATGTACTATCAGTAAAGAGGAATAGGTGAAGACTAGAGAAGAAAATCATAGAAGAACTAGACTACCTAGAAGATTCAAAACACAAAATCAACATTCAACAACATCTCAAGAAGAGTAAGGATTCAAAAGAGAAACACCACTCATAAGGTCCCCTACATTGAGGTATCAAACTATTTTTCTTGGTTTACGTTATTCTTGTAACAATTTTGGAAACAAAGATGCAAATTGTAGATCCTATGCCAAGAACAAAAGAAAATATGAAGGATATTCAAACAACAATTATCCTAGAAAGTCACATGAAGCAAAAAACATAAATCACAAAAAATTTGGTTCACTAAGTAATGAAGTAGAGTGTTACCAGTGTAACAATTTTGGACACATAGATAAAGATTGTAGATTGATTGTTCCTCCAAGAGAACCAAAGAAAAATATCAAACAAGAACCATAAAGGATATGGAGAAGGAAGCATGATCAATTCAAAACTAAAGAATGCTCACTTTCTATAACACCCCAGGTTTTGAACCCCCATTTTAAATAATGTATTATTACAATGTTGAGAGGCGAGGGTGCCCAAACAATTATTAATAGGCCAGTGTGCCCAAGACATGTAATGTTTTTTAATCATTATTAATAATAAATACATGCTTTGCTGCTAGACGGACAAAGACTAGAGTTATAGGGGGCTATGATTCCACAAGAGAAGGGGCTTGAGGGGCTAAGTGTTTATTCCTATTTTAATTACCCTTTTTGTCTAAGGGAGGGGAACGATTACGTGAGATTCTTGGGGAAGGCCAGGAGGTTCTTGATTTCCCCACAAAAATACTTAAACCCATTCCTGGTCTCATTGTGGGTTTGGTCGGGGGTCAATGGTCATTGGTCGGTGTTCGTGGGACTGATGGCTTGTTCATTGATTTCCTGGAACCGAACTGTTGAAGAATTAGCCACGGGATAGTTGGTTGTAATGGTCCCTGGTGCAATCCAGCCATGACCTGGGAACTGCATGTCTGAGATGCGTTGGCATGTGCCCTGTTTTTCTCACAACTACAATTCTTGAGGGTTCCATCTTTGAGATTTCAGACCAGCTGTGCTGGAGGCCCCAAAATAAAGGAGAGGGATTGCATGGCAAAGAAGGGTGGAGTTCCATTCTCTTGGGGCAGTACAAGTTTCATACAAGAGAGATGTGTACTTCGATTGTTGTGGGTGTTGGGAAAACTATGAGAGATTGAGAGCTGACTAGTTTGGTAACCCAAGTACACTGTGGAACCGTCCTTGTGGATTCATAGGCCTAGTTCGAGGGTGAAACTGTAGTTGATATTTAGAGTAGTGGTGTCTACGGTTGGGTGGAACGTCCTTGGTCTGCAACCAATTGGTGTCATATTCCATAAAGATAAGTTCTCTATGTTATGGTATCATTTACATGTATATGAATGTATTTCCATTGTATATTTAATTATCATTTAATTGAATCTTTAGACTATGCATGCTTGCAGACTACTATTGCACATGTCGTCAAAGTATTTTATTTTATGCATCCTTAAATTTTAAAAAGGTATCGTAAGAGAAAGAAGTCCAAGGGAGGGATTGAAGGTAGCATGCCCCGGCCTATGGTTGGAAGGGGATGTTATAGAATGGTATCAGAGCTTCTGGTTGAAACACCAGGCCGGCATGGGTCAGTTCTATTGGTCAGAGTCTTGAGGTTGAGATCAAATTCTGAGCATGGAATTGAAAACCTCAAGAGGAATGACATTGTAGAATCTACGCAAGAGATAGAACGTCGGACACTCGTTCTAAGGGTTTCAAAGGATCTTGACTGTCCCCTTCGAATTTGGGAGCGATTGCCACTATAGGATCGAGAGAGATCCTAGATCGTTGGATCGAAGGACAGGTGAATAGGGGTCATCTGATGAAAAGGAAGCAAGGGCTAAGGTCACCACCATCAGATCCCATTGGATAGTGAGATCAACGGACAGGAGGCATTGCAGGGAACCATGTTTCACGAGAGATAATTTCCCAAGGCGGTCCCGCAATCCAAACCACAGTTTCCCCAAGGGGTTACATGTCAGCATCAAAATAATTGCGGGGTGAAAAGCGGGTTACTCCAAACCATAGATGCGAGCCCCCACAAATTGAAATGCATGCAGTGATGTGACATGTTAGGGATTGAACATCAAAACTCTGTATAGTCAAAGTAGATCTTGACTGTCAATCACCAAGAGGTACGTATCAATAGATCAGTAGGTCCAGAGAAATCTATTTGATAGGTTTTCACTTGTGAATTGAAACTCTCGAAGCCTGGAGAGCCAGAGAGCTGAAGTAAATATAGATCGTCTGATCATCCAAAATTGATCTCAGTCGCCATATCGTTCGAAGTAAATCTGGTCCATCTAATCTAGAAGAGACATGGTGTAAATATATGGATTTCGAGTGAAGGCCCAAAGTAATCTTCAACCATCTAATTCAAGAGGACATGCAGCATAATCCTATGTACTTCGAGGGGTTTGAAGTTTGATATTTTTGAAACCCGAAGAGCCATGCATCACCAGATCCAGGGATTCGGATAAAAGACAGTGGGGCCAGATGAGTTTTGAAATTTGAGATTTTTGATGTCCAAAGACCCAAAGTAAGCCTCAACCATCAGATTAAGGAGGGCACGTGGTGCAGACCCGTGGACTCTGGGTGAAGACGCGAAGTGAATCTTAGTCATTCGAT
>JASDQU010243123.1:227850-262903 GCA_032191745.1 Picea mariana
AAGTGTGCTAGCATGGAAACTCTCAAAGTCCTGAATCCCAAAGAGTCGAAGTGATGGGGCATGATGACATCACCTAGAGGTGATGTGGATCCTAGAATTCATGAAGTGACATGGCCTGCAGATGTCACTTGGGATGATGTGGACACATGGGGTGTGTGCCACAAGTCAATAAATTTTGAGCATTTGGAGTATTGAAAAGTTAGTCAGAATGTCACACCTGTCACCCGCCTGATTGGGCCACGTGTCCGCTTATAGTATTTCACCACGTTGTGAAAGATTGTGCATTCCATAGACTACGCACTCCGGAGGGGAAAGATGTGATAGGTTGTGTTAGGTCTAAAACTCCCGAAGGCTCGAAGGCCAGAGTACATATCGACCGTTGATTCTATAAGACACACGTTGAAGGATCATCGACTTCGGGTGAAAGCACTCAGGGAGAAAGTACAGGAGGAAAGTTTGAAACTTATGAATCTCGAAGAGCCAAAGCGATTCACAGTCATTGATCTTTGTGAGGACACCCATCAGCATATCACAAACTCCGGGTAAAATCATTCCAAGAGGAGAAAAGAGAGGAAGGTTGAGACTCCAGAAACACGAAGTCCCAAAGTGGATCTCGATCGTTGATTGTGAAAGAAGACGAGGACCGTTGATCCGGTCCTGGCTGAAAGTTCTGAAGTCCAAAAGCTCTGGACAATAAATTTTTCAGATAAGCATAGGGTCATAGCCGTGGTCATTTGTAGATTGAGAGTTGAGGGAAGGAGGGCTGAGGGCCAAATTGGTTGTCTTTGAGATAGAAAAGTTCTATGGATGGATTTAGCCGCAGTTTCTAGTTGTGGTCCCCTGGGAGTGTGGTTTGAAGGAAGCACCTATGCAAGATGAAATTCTGTGTCGGCCAAGGATAATAGGACACTTTTTTTTTCGTAGAATTGGGATATGATATCCATGAACAAAAAAAGAAAGAGACCTATAGCATGGTTTGGCAATTTTGTTTATCATATGAAAAATTTAAAAAAAATGGTCGCTTGCACATTTTGCAGAATTAAGGGGTTTAAACACATCAACTCAAGATGCATATTGAGGAAATGGAAGAAGGCGAGGGAGCCTCCAATCATGATAAGGAGGCCGAAGGCCATAATACCAGAGTTGGTAATGGAGAGATAAAGTCCAATGGATGCAAGGGAAAAGGAGAGCAAGAAACGTTAATAGAAATGGTAAGAAGCCTGAAGATGGAAGTGCAGAGCTACAAAGCAGACAACAAGAGACTGATGAGAGAGAAAAGTCATATAAATGCTCGCGTGTTTTAGATATTAGATCATTTGCAGAGACAAACGAAGAAGGGATCAAACTCAAAACAAGAGGAAGAAGGCATGTGCCATGAAAGAAGGGATGATTGTGGAAGAGCTAGTTATTCCAGAACTGCTAGAAGAGCTCATGGACACCACTCACCTCCTTACTCAGAAAGAAATTTTTATGCATCAGAAGATCCCGTAAGTAGTCCATAGGTGTCTCATGTTAGAAACCAAAGAAGGAAACAAGAGGTAGATAGTTTGCAAGGAGAGATGAGGAAGCTCAAGCCACCTTCTTTTGAGGGTGAAAGAGAAATAGAAGATGATGTCGAAGCATGGTTTCTTGGGCTCATGAGATATTTTCAGTTGCATAACTATTCATCCAACCTAGAAGCCAGGATTGCCACCTACCATTTACATGGGAAAGTTGTAATGTGGTGGGACCAGCTGAAGCAAGTGGAACATGTTAATGAAAGTAGGATCACTTGGAAGAAGTTCAAGAAGTACTTCCATAAGGAGTACCTCTCAGAGCATTTCTATGACAAGAAAATGTAGGAGTTCTTTGAACTCAGGTTGGGAAGCATGACTATGGTAGAGTACAAGAAGAAATTCTTGGGATTGTTAAAGTATGTCAGGTTCATTGGTGATGAGAAAGTGAAAATAGAGAGATTTCTAAGTGGACTACTAGCCTTTTATAATGAAAAGATCAAGTATGATTAACGCAATACCTTGACTGAATCCATCAGGAAGGCTAAATACCTATATGAGAAAGGCCATGGAGGAGAATCCCTGCAGAAATCTTGAAAGGACAAGAAAAATGCAAATTCTGATTAGAGGAGGAAAGGATTCAAACCTCCCTTCAACAGGAATGAGCCTAATAGAAATCATCAAGATCAATATGCTAAGGGGGATTTCAAGAAAGAAGATTCTTTAGGAAAAAGGGGAAGACCACCAATCCAGTGTTGGGGATGCAAGGAAGATCACATGTACAAGGATTTCCCACACAGAAAGGATAGAGTGAAGACTGTGCACAACATCCAAGAGGCTACAAAATTTGAAGATATGGGAAGAATCTATGCATCTTTAAATGATCGACAAGCAGTGTACTAGTCCAATATGATAGAGGTGGAAGGTGAGATAATATATCAACGTGTTGCTATTTTGATTGATTCAGGAGAAATTCATTGCTACATTGATCCTAAGATAGTGGATAGATTACATTTGGAGAAAAGTAAACTTGGAAAAGCAAGTTTGGTTTAGTTAGCCACTGGGACCAAAAGAAGAATCCATNTATTTAGATCAATACTAGTATTCATTCTATTAATACTTATGGAACAACTTCTGACCATGATATGGTCAGAAGTTGTTCCATAAGTATTAATAGAATGAATACTAGTATTGATCTAAATATCATACCAATGGGGTCTTGTGATATTCTGATTGGAATGGATTGGTTGGAAAAACATGATGTTGTCCTAGATTGTCATAACAAGACATTTACATGTCTTGATGGAAATGGAAAACATAGCACCATGAAAGGAGTTCCAAGACCCATATCTATAAGGGATATTTCATCCTTACAACTAAAAATATGTTTTAGGAAAGGATGTCAATTGTATGCAACTCATGTGGAAGAGACAGAAAATACAAAGGGGCCAATCCTTGAATATTTCTCGGTACTACAGGAATTTGAAGATGTATTCCAAGAAATACCCGGATTACCACCAAGAAGGGAGATAGATTTCTCAATTGATTTAGTGCCAAGAGTTTCCCTGGTGTCAAAAACACCTTACAAAATGAGCACACCAGAGTTAAAATAATTAAAAATGTAATTGGAGGAATTGTTGAGGAAATGGTACATGCATCCAAGTGTTTCACCCTAGGGAGCACGAATAATTTTTGTCAAAAAGAAGGATGGAACCTTGAGGCCGTGTATTGACTTCCGACAGCTAAACAAGTACACTATAAAGAACACATATCCTCTACCTTGAATTGATGACCTCTTTGATTAGCTAAGAGGAGCAAAGATATTCTCAAAGATTGACCTGACAGCAGGATACCATCAGGTAAGAATCAAGGAAGAAGACATTCATAAGACAACCTTTAGGACCCGGTATGGGCATTATGAA
Organism: Picea mariana; assembly: GCA_032191745.1. NCBI lineage: Eukaryota > Viridiplantae > Streptophyta > Pinopsida > Pinales > Pinaceae > Picea > Picea mariana. The sequence continues at coordinate 231,266 of JASDQU010243123.1, forward strand.
TTTGTAGTGGTGCCATTTGGACTGACAAATGCACTAGTTGTATTCATGTGCTTAAAGAATGGCATATTCATGAATTATTTGGATAAGTTTGTCATAGTATTCCTGGATGACATACTTATCTATTCTAAGTCTAAAGAGGAGCATGAACATTACTTAAGACTAGTATTGCAAGTATTGAGAGAACATCAATTGTATGCCAAGTTGAGTAAGTGTTCTTTCTATGAAAAGAAGATCCATTACTTGGGACACATTATTTTAGAAAAGGGCATAGAAGTAGATCAAGAGAAGATGAAATACATTAGAGGATGTCCAACACCCACAAATGTGTTAGACGTCAGATGTTTTATGGGATTAGTTGGATACTAGAAAAGGTTCATAGTAGGGTTCTGTAAGATTTTTCATCCCATCACTTCTTTGCAAAATAAGGGAACTAAATTTGAATGGACACTCAAGTGTGAACAGAATTTTAATATGTTGAAGGAATTACTTACTAGTGCACCTGTGTTAAGGATTGTCGACCCAAAGGAAAGTTTTGTGGTATGTGCAAACACATGTAAGGAAGGACTTGGGGGAGTCCTCATGCAAAATTGACATGTCATTGGATATGAGTCCAGAAATCTTAAGGAACATGAGAGGAAATATGCCACCCACGACTTGGAACTTGCTTCCATTGTTCATGCCTTTAGGATGTGTAGGCATTATCTCATGGGGAAGAAATTTGAGTTAAGGACAGACCACATTGGCCTGAAGTATATTTTTGAACAGTCAACCTTGAATGCCAGGAAAACAAGATGGCTATAATTTATAATTGAATATGACTTGGATATCAAGCATATCAAGGGAAAGGAGAATAAAGTTGTTGATGCAATTAGTAGAAGAGTACATCTCATGCATGCTACTGTTGTCAGTATGCATCAGTTAGACTTGAAGAGAATAATTTTAGATGGCCTTGTTATAGACCAGCATTACCTACAAGTAAACGAAAATTTACGGCAAGGATATGTACAACAAAAAATAAATGAGTATGAGATAAAGGAAGACAGACTACTCATGCATAAAAATTGAATCTATGTTCCTAGTTATGGAGAACTGAGGAATTTTGTATTGAAGGAAATGCATGATGTTCCTTATGTTGGACATCCCAGTTACCAGAAAACAATTACAGCAATAAGAAGCCAGTTCTTTTGGCTGGGAATGAAGATATATGTTTTTTATTACATTGCTCAATGTATGGAATGTCAGAAGTTGAAGGCTAAGCATAGGCACCTAGCGGGTTTGTTGCAGCTATTGCCAATCCCAGAGAAGAAATGGGAAGTGATCACTATGTATTTCATAACAGGATTACCCAGAACGAATAAGCAACATGATTCAATCATGGTGTTGGTTGACAAATTAACAAGGGATGCTCTTTTTGTGCCTGTGAAGACAACGCATAAAACGACTAATATTGCAGAAATTTTCATGAAGGAAATTGCTAGGTTGCATGGGATACCTAGGACAATTGTCTCGAACAGAGATACAAAGTTTACCTCCAATTTTTGGAGGGGATTGTTTAAAGTATTTGGCACAAATATAAACTTTAGCACAACATATCATCCCCAGAAAGATGGGAAAACAAAGAGAGTCAATTGAATAATTGAAGACATGTTGAGAATGTATGTGATGGATAAGCCATCTAAGTGGGAAGATTACTTACACTTGGTTATTTTTCGTATAATAATGGGTATCAAGATTCATTTAGAATGAAACCATTTGAAGCCTTGTACGATAGGAAATGGGATACTCCAGTAAGTTGGGACAACCCAACAGATAGAGTGGTACTTGGGCTGGAGTTGCTCAAGGACATGGAAGACCAAGTGGTCAATATCAAGCAGAATTTAAAGGTAGCTCAGGATAGACATAAATTTTATGTAGACAATAATAGGACAACTAGAGAGTTTAAAGTATGGGAGCATATACTTTTTAAAGTGAAGCCCAAGAAAAACTCTGTGAAAATTGGGTAGTTGTACAAAGTTGGCAGCCAAATTCTGTGGTCCATTTGTAATATTGGACATAATAGGGCCAGTTGCATACATTATTGCATTGCCAGCTTCCATGAATGTGCATAATGTATTTCACGTCTCTTTACTAAAGAAATATGTACATGATCCTAACCATGTTATTGATTGGCGTCTGATTCAGGTAGAGACACAAGAAGATTTTCAGGTTCAATCAGTGCGGGTATTGGACAAAAAGGTAAATGTTCTCTAGAATCGAGTTATAGAGCTGGTAAAAGATCATTGGACCTACTAAGGTCCTAAATATGCTACATGGGAGCATGAAGATGCCATGCGCATAGAGTACCCGTAGATTTTTAAATAAATTTGAGATTTTGATCTCTATGCTGTATATGCACTGAGGACAGTGCCAAAATAAGGGGGAGGGGATGTAACACCCTAGGTTTTGAATCCCCATTTTAAATAATGTATTGTTACAATGATGAGAGGTCAGGGTGCCCAAACAATTATTAATAGGCCAGTGTGCCAAAGACATGTAATGTTTTTTTATCATTATTAATAATAAATACATGGTTGGTTGCTACACGGACAAGGACTAGAGTTATAGGGGGCTATGATTCCACAGGAGAAGGGTCTTGAGGGGATAAGTGTTTATTCCTATTTTAATTACCCTTTTTTTCTAAGGGAGGGGATCAATTACGTGAGCTTCTTGGGGAAGGCCAATAGGTTCTTGATTTCCACATGAAAATACTTAATCCCATACCTGGTTTGATTGTGGGGTTGGTCGGGGGTCGATGGTCATTGGTCGTTGGTCGTGAGACTGATGGCTTGTTCGCTGATTTCCTAGAACCAAACTGCTGAAGAATTAGCCATGGTATAGTTGGATGTAATGGTCGCTGGTGAAATCCAGCCATGACCTAGGGACTTCATGTATGAGATGCATTGGCATGTGCCCTATTTTTCTCACAACTATGAGTCTTGAGAGTTCCAATTTTGATATTCCATACCAACTGTTCTGGACGCCCCAAAATAAAGGAGAGGGACTTCCTGAGGGACTACGTGGCAGTGAAGGGTGGAGGTCCATTCTCTTGGGGTGGTACGGGTTGGGTACACGAGAGTTGGGTACCTGCATTATTGTGGGTGTTGGTAAAACTATGAGAGCTTGAGAGATGATTGGTTTGGGAACCGAAGTACACTCTGTAACCGTCCTTGTGGATTCATAGCCTTGGCTCGGGGGTGATAGTGTTGTTGAGATTTGGAGCAGTGGTGTCTACGATTGGGTGGAACGTCCTTGGTCTGTAGCAAGTTGGTGTCATCTGCCATAAGGATAATTTCTCTTTGTTATGGTATCATTTACATGTATATGAATGTATTTTTGCTATATATTTAATTATCATTTAATTGAATCTTTAGACTATGCATGCTTGCTAACTACTGATGTGCACATCATCAAAGTCTTTTCCTTTATGCATCCTTAAATTTTAAAAAGGTATCGTAAGAGAAAGAAGTCCAAGAGAGGGCTTGAATGTAGCATGCCCCAGCCTGTGGGTGGTTGGGGATGTTACACTTTCTCTACAAGTGCAACACAATAAAAGTGAGTGGAATGTTGACAACGATTGGTCGAAGCATATGATAGGTGAAAATAATGGGTTTCTTACCCTGAAGAAGGAACAAGATGGATCAATTTTGTTTAGAAATGATAACTCATCGCAAATTATAGGTAGAGGCACATTCAAGTTTGGAAGCAAATATGCCAAGGCATAAAATCTTCTATTGTTCGAAGATATGAAGCACATTCTTGTAAGTATAAGTATAATGTGTGATCAAGGACACAAAATTTTGTTTGACTCCAAAAAATGTGAGATAAGGAAGGAAAGATGAATAAAGTTGGTGGTTACAGCTATAAGAACCTCAAAAAACATATATATATATATTGAATGGAATTGGAAGGGAAAGATGTTTCTTAGGAAAGGAAAATGAAATTTGGTTGTGGCACAAAAAAATGGGTCACGTGAACTTTGATAACGTTATCAAAATTAGCAGAAATGAAGCAGTGAAAGAAATCTATGAGATTTCAAAGACAACAAATATTGTATGTGAGGATTTTCTACAAGGAAAACAAACCAGGACCGAAGGTATTTGATGGGGAAAAGTAATTCATGGTACCGGTTGATGACTACACAAGAATTAATGCAACTTTCTTTCTGAGGAAGAAGTTAGAGGAATTCAAACACTTCTGGATATACAAAGAAATGGTTGAAACTAGTATGGATTTGAAAATCAAGTGTTTGAGATAAAATAATGGAGGAGAGGTTACATAAAAATAATTCATAGAATTTTTTGGTGAACATGGAATAAAAAGACAATTCTTAGTAGCTAGGACACCTCAACAAAATGGAGTTATAGAAAGGAAGAACGGAACAGTACAAGAAATGGCCAGAACTATGTTGAAAGTTTCCAAGTTGAGTGACATATTTTGGGCACAAGAAATAAATACAAAAATTCACATCCTGAATAGAGGAATGATAAGAAGTAATGTGTTATAATACTCTCTAAGAATTATGGAAAGGAAGACTGGAAAATGTGAAACATTTCAGAGTATTTGGAATAAAATGTTATATCAAAAGAGAAGATGGAAGGCTTGGAAAATTTGACTCCGGAGTTGATGAGGGAATACTATTTGGGTATTCAATAAAAATAAAAGAATATAAATACTTCATTGCAAGACTTAACAAAATCATGGAAAGAATCAATGTAATGATTGACAAGACAGATGTACAAAATGGAAAAGAAGAAAACAAAGATTCATAAGATCATGATTATGAGGAACATCTAAAATAAGAAGAAATAGAAGGGGAAGCAAAATAAGAAGAAGAGAAGCCAGAAGTAGAACAAGAGAAAGAAGAGAAGAATATACCTCCTAAGATACCTAGCCGATGAGTGCATAAAAATCATCCTCCAGAACATATTATCAGGAATAAAGATGCAGTAGTTGAAACCCAAAGAAGAATACTTTAGCCCGAACAAAGGAATCTACCACTATTATCCACAATTGAACCAAGCAGTTTTGAAGAAGCCAAAAATCATGAACATTGGGTCAAGGATATGGATGAAGAATTGGATCAGATAGAGAAGAATGACACATGGGAATTGGTCCCAAGGCCGAAGAACAAGAACATGATTAGTACAAAGTGGGATTTCAGGAACAAACTGAACAATGATGGACAAGTAACTAGAAACAAAGTAAGTTTAGTAGGCAAAGGATATACTCAAATTGAAGGTATAGATTTTGAAGAGACCTTTCCCCCGGTTTCCAACATGGAAGAAATAATATTGATCTTATCCTATGCATTCTCCAAAAGAATCAAGGTGTATCATATGGATGTAAAATAAACCTTTCTAAATGGAGAATTAGGAGAAGAAGTTTACATCAAACATCCTGAAGGGTTTCTACTATCAGAAAAGGAATATTATGTTTGTAGACTAAAGAAAGCATTGTATAGACTCAAGAAGGACCCTAGAGCATCGTACTAAATATTGGACAAGTATCTACAACAACAAGGATTCAAGAAGGGAAAATCAGACATCAATCTCTACATAAAAGTGGATCGAGACAATATATTGATAGTTGAAGTTTATGTAGATGATATTATCTTTGAAAGCGATGATAATAGGATGAGTCAGAAGTTTCCTAAAGACATTCAGAATGAGTTTGAATTGTATTTTCTCGATGAGTTGTCTTTTTTTTAGGGATTAGAGATTTGTCAGTGTGATAAAGGAATTTTCATCTCTCAAACTAAGTACATAAAATAAATTATAAACAAGTTTGGAATAGAAGACTGAAAACCCATAAGTACTCATATGCAGGCGAGTTGCAAGTTGAGAAAGGATAATAAATCTAAGGATGTTGATCAAAGACTGTCCAGATCAATAATTGGGATCTTACTCTATGTGGAAACATCAGGACCAGATGTGTTGCAAGAGGATGGACAGATTGTGAGATTTCAAGAAGCACCGAAGGAAACACATGTTATGGAAGTAAAGAGAATATTCAGATTTCTCAAAGCAGCATAATATTTTTTATTATGGTATCCAAAAGGGAAAGAACTATCTTTGGTCGCCTAAAAATATGGTTATTTGGTAGGTAGAATTGATGATAGAAGAAGCAAAAGTGGAGCATCCTTATACTTGAGTGAGTTTCTGGTATCATGGTTGAGAAAGAAACAATCATCAATATCTTTGTCCACAACAGAAGCATAATATATCATAGCAGCAACATGTTTCACTCAAGTTCTCTTGATGAAGCAAACCTTTTAGGATATACAAGTGAAGTATGATGAACCCATTTAAATGCTCTATGACAACACTAGTTCTATCAATATCTCCAAGAATCCAGTGATGCATTATAAGATGAATCACATTCTGATCAAGTATCACTTTCTATGGGAACAAGATGCACAGAGGAATATCAATATAGAGTACATTGGGACAACTTAAGAGATTTCAGATATCTTTATGAAACCTCTTCCGAGGGAGAATTTTGAGTATCTTCGACAAAAAATTGGAGTAGTTTCTGCCCCACAGTGATCCACACGGCATCAAGCAAATTAAGCTAGGGAGGGAGCAATAGAATACATGAAGAATGAAAGTAAATAAATTTTTGAATTCTTTTCATATACGTTAGAGGCTTACACAAGGAAGCACCATGAAGATAAATAAGAGACTTGCAGATAGGGGGAGAAACACCAAGGAGTATTATTTTTTTCCATTGATTTCAAAGGGGGGGAGAGAGAAAAAAGGCATGGAAACAAAAAGAAAGAATAGATGAATGAATATAGGGATAGCATTGGTCATAAGGTGAGTGATGGTCATAAGGGGAGCATGAGCAGAAGCATGAGTGTTCCCATTCCATCAATGTTTCCATCAATCCCAAAGGGGGGAATTATTGGCTAGTTTATTGTCATTGATGCCAACAAGAAGGGGTTGTCATTTGATGTCAACATATGTGATCAGTGTATTTGGAGAAGTCTCCAAAGTGACCCCCTTATGCCATATCTCTAAGCATGGACCTCACGAGAAGATGCTTTGAATAAGTCTACAAGAAACCCATAGGTATGGTCATGAAGCTCGAATTTGTTTGAGGAATAAGTACATGAAGGACAATGTAAATGCAAGTAACACATGCATAGATGCATAGTCCTCATTATGTCATTTCTGGTGATAGGTGGCATGCCACCTGGCTCCTCATAGTAGTGGAGTTATGGCCTCATGAAGATGGAAGCCCCAAAAATTGGTTATGAAGCCCCTAAATAGTTACAAGTCTTGTTCAAAGGGTAAAGTGGTTGTAACAAGAAATCCCTAAAGTAAGGAAATAAGTTAGCTTGAAAAAGTATAAATACACCAAAATAAGTCATTCATAAAGACACACACAAGTTCAATGTTTATCTATCTTTCAAATGTTTTTAGAAAAAAATAAATTGGTATATCTAAGTTAGTGAAGTCTGAAGAAGTATAATAGTTTGAGGTAGTGAAGGGAAGTTGAAGAAAATCTACCTTTTTGAGGTCATACATGAGTTACAATGAATAAAGTCACGGACATCCACGATTTGCAGTGAAGGAAAGAACAAACATCTGCAAGTTCTAGTGAGGACAGGTCACATATATGTGAAAATCCCTTGAAGAAGATAGCATATCTTGTTTCTTGAGTATGGCATGCACAGGGTTGGTTTGTTGATATGAGATTGTATCCACCAAGTCTTCTTCATGAGTAGATGTATGTATTTTATGTGTTTGGTTGAGACTTGTATCATGGATGGTATGGCACATGATTGAGACATGTCTTGGAGGCCTTTTGGTATATGATTGCATATGGTTGAGGTCCATATTTTGGTGTCATTTATATATGCTTGAGACATATCCTTGGTACATTGTATATGGTTGTTATGGTTCATTTTTAGAGGCACATATTTGTGATAGTGGCATATATTTGAGGCATATCATATGGTATATGGTATGATGCATGCTTGAGGTCTATTGTGGTACATGGTTTGGACACTTGATGTTGATATGGTTTATCTGAGTGGAGCTGGTTGATATATTAGGGACATATACACTGACAGGGAAAATGACAGGTTGTAGGTTGATGATCAGTTATATGTTTATGTGATAGTGACATGTTACAGCTTGATGTGATAGTGATAGGTTGGATGATAGGATGATTATAGGTTGATTATTAGAGGAAGTGAAAGTATGAGTGGTAGTGATAGTTTCGTCTACACTTATATTTTAGGGTGGGAAGACGATGGAAGGAAAGGGGGTTGTAGCCTCCTTTTGGTTGGTGCCAGAGAACACAAGGAGTTAGAGCTTCCTTCATGTTGGAACCTAAGAATCAAGGGGTTGTAGCCTCCTTCTGATTAGAGACAGAGAATTCAGGGAGTTGTAGCTTCCTTCAAGTTGGAGCCTATAAATAAGGGGTCATAGCCTCTGAAGTTGTAGTTGGAGAATTGGGAAGTTGGTTCTTCCAACAAATGTATTATTTTGATATATAAGAAAAACATTTTGTGGTTTTCTCCCATTTGGGTTTCGATGTAAATTCTTGTGTACTATGTTTTTGTGGATGTCTATTATGCTATGTTGATTTATACTACTCATTGATGATATATTGTTGATGAAATACATGATTGCATATTGTGGTTAAAAGTGATAATAAAGTGCTCATACTAATTCACCGCCCTCTCAGTATTCCAACACTTAATGAGGTCGTAAAACAACTATAAAGATATATTCCAACTCCATTCCAATGTTATAATTATCCAATTCAAGATTCACTTCAGAGTTGAGTCTAAAAACAAAAACCCCAAATATAATTTCAAATTACAAGTTACCAGTCTATAAATTGAAATTTCGAGAATTACGTAACTTTTTTTCTGATATCTATACAAGATCCTCCCTTTTATTTGAAAATAGATTGGAGTATCACTTCAATATTTATGCTAACTTTTCATCTTCTCCATCATGAATATTTTATTTCTATTTATCTCTTTTCGCCATAGAAATTGATAATCAATTTGATTTGTATTATCTCACTTGAATTGAAACTTTTATTTATAAGATATTAATTTCCATTGTTACATCTTTGTAGAGAGTATTCATCATTGTCCCCTCCCTAGATTAAGGCTAAATGACTATTTTTAATGTTTCAAATAAATGTTTCTAATTTTATTTGTATTTTTTATATACACACATTTTTAGCATTGCATTCATACTTTTGTTTGGATCTTCACTTCCTTTGTATGATTTATTAAAATAATTTCAATTTAGTAATCTATCTATTAATAATGTAACAATGTAGAGTTGATGCATATTTTAGCATTGCATTCATATTTTTGTTTGGATCTTCACTTTCAATGTAGAGTTGATGCATATTTTACTAAAATTAATATTAGTTAATATGTTAATTTTTTATCAATTCATAATTTGTAACTTTAATCTGTAAATAAATTATATTATTGATTAAATATATTTATTAGATATATGAGTAGTTAATATGTCAATTTTTTATCCATTCATAATTTGTAACTTTAATCTATAAATAAATTATATTATTGATTAAATATATTTATTGGATATATGGAGCAATTTTATTCAAGTGTGAATTTGTAACTTTAATGTGTCATTAAATTATATTATTGATTAAATATATTATTTGGATATATGGATCAATTTTATATTTTTATAGGTAGCTTCATCCATAATCACTCGTTGGTTGTTTCAATCCGTTGTATACCTAGCTCTACCATTTTCCTTAGGATTATACATGATCGTAATAAAATTTTAGCTCATGGATTTACTAAGGAGTTGTCTCATATTATATATCATAGTTGGGAACTTTAACATTTAGTTTAATCTATATTCAAGTTGATTATATATCATTCATGGATTCTTAAAAAAAATAACATCACATCACCTTCCAATAATGCAATGGATGAATTACCATGGATGAAAAGCATGCAAAATAACTTTTTTACTACTTTATGGAGGCTAAGACATAGTCTCAATGTAAGACATTATCCTTAAAGTTAATTAGAGGTGATAATATGTCTTTAACTATAATTGTATATAAGAACAAAGTTTACAATATTGTTGGTTTCTTAATATTGTTTGCTTCTTATAAATAGATTTTTGTTGTTAGCAAATCGGCTTATTATTAGTTTTTTGGAAGGACTATTCGTTGGGTTTATAATTATAATTTTACATCATGCATTTGATTTTATTGTTTTTTTTAATATTTAAATTTATTTGTTTTATTATGTTATTGTTTATTGGAATTGAGTTGAAAAGATTTTTTAACATTTTGCTGAAAAACTGATGTATTTGTTGGAGAGCGGGGCTGATTGACAGTGCTCATTACACCTAAAGCATACACTTATTGATAATGGACACATTTAATATGTTTTTAGTGATTAATCAGTTTTGTATGGACAAGATTAAATATTGTTATAATATTCTTAGTCGTCCCAATAAATCAATGGTTGTAATTTCAACTACTAACTTCCTCACTATTATAAAGACATATGTTTATATGTTTATTTTTGTACTTAATCATATTTGAAATTTACTATGATAGCTAGCTGATTGCCAATTCTGAGTGATTATTTCGGCGTTCACCAGCCACGAGTGACTTGTGACTGTGCTAGTAACTTATCTGCCTGCTATTCGGATTTTATGCCACAACCGACAGTCATTCCCACCTGACAACTGCTCTCAGCAACACGCTCCTTTCGCATACGTTAGTGCATAAATTTTCTCTAAAATCTGTAACGGTAGCCATTAGACTATAATTAAATGCACGCCTAATTTAATTATATTTCAAAACTCTAATGCTAAATTATTTATGTATTCAACAAGTGATTTTGTTAGTGAGTATTGAAAGACTTCAGTTTGGTAATAATAAGTCCGTGAGTATGGAGTTTGGTAATAATAAGTCCGTGAGTATTCAAAGACTTGAGTTTGGTAATAATAAGTCTCAGTTTTTTTTGGTGAAGACCCCGATGTAAAACAATTATATTTTTATATATAATGAGATAATTTTTTTATTGGAAAAAAAGTCCTAGAGTATGAAGTTTAGTAATAATAAGTATGTGAGTATAGAAAAACTTCAATTTGATAGTAATAAGTCCTGATCATTTTTATTTTAAAAAGATATTAATTCAGGTTAAAATTTTAAAAAAATGTTAAAAACAAAATATTTTTTGTTTTCAAAACAACATTTTAGAAGAGTTTTTAGTACACATCTCAATATAAACAATATTTTAGAGAAGTTTTTAGTACAAATGCTAAAAAAATAAGATTACAAATTTTTTAGGTCATCTGCTAAATTTCTCTATACCCATCCATCTATTAGGTAGAGACTAAGTTGTCATGCAACACTTATTTGTTATAGATGTCACTTCATTACTCATAAATAATTCAAACAAAAATTATTTGGTGATTTCAAACTTAGTTAGGTATAATTTATTATATATCTACTATATAATTTTATATTATTCAATAGATATGCATTAATTTTTCTAGATTAAATGTTTAACTATTTTTTAAGACAAAGTGTCATGTCAACATCATGACAACAGTTATATCATATTTTATTGTAAAAAAAAATTGTTAAATATTTAAACTTGTTTTTTTCAAATAACAAGAAAATTTAATAATGACCTACAATGTTTTCCTTTCAAAATAGGATATTTAAAAAATCATTATGAAAGAAGGTGAAAATATACCATAATGGTGTTAAGCATTACAACTCTAAAATAATCATATCTATTACCATTACAACTACAATGTTACATTATCCCTAAGTTGAGGTTTTAATATGTGATTCATGTTCATTTCCATCTTATTAATATCTATCTTTGTTTGTAAATAAAGATAACTTACTCAAATGAACCTTCACTTAACTTAATCCTAACAATCAATTTATAAAATGATGATTATTAGATATCAAGATTTAATATTAAAAAGATTTATCTTGAATGCTTTTTTATTTATTCATATTTTAAAGAAGGATCCAAATTTTTGATCCCAAACTTCTTTTTTAAAGCTAAAACATGTAAATGGAAAATTATGAAATTTAAAAACTTTGTTTGTAACAATTCATATGTATTATATTATAGTATTATAATTTATATAATGTTTAATTTTAATTTAAAATATGATTGAAAATAATGTAATTTTATTTTATACAAATTTATTGGACTATATTTCATATATATATATGATGATGATTTTATATATTAATTCATCTTATGTTATTTTGTATTGCATTTATTATAACATGTTTTAGGTTGTTATATTTTACTAGTAACAATTACTTTATAAAAATTGTTGATATACATCTATGGTCGACATTAGTTTGGAAAAGAGAAAAATATCAATCACTTTTATAAAGTCATTGTTGCTAGTTGAAGGCCGACATACCTTGGGAAATACCATTAATGTAATGTAGTATTAATAATACATTAATGTATTAATGTAATATATAAATTATTTAAGTATTAATTTACATTATTAAAGTAATAATACATTAATAAATACTATTAGGTAAAAATATTAAAAAAATATTAATACACTAATAAAGAAACACATTATTAGAATATTAATACATTAAAAATACATTATTACAAAAATTCTTTAAAGTATTAGTTAATTAATTAATACATTAATAAAATATTATTAGTTAAAACATTAATATATTAATAATGTATTATTAATTAATCCATCAATAAATCATTCATACATTAATAAAGTATTAAAATATCTAAAAATACATTAAAGTTTAAAGTATTAATAGTACATTAATAAAGTAATAATGTATTATTTTTAAAGCATATTAATCATGACCTTCATTAAGCTTGATCTTCATTGATTGTGGTTGACCGTGCTTAACATTTGTTGACTATAGCTGACCATGGTTGGCCATGAAAATCGTTGACAATGAATATGGTTGACATTGATCATGGTTGACCTTAACCATGACTATGCTTGATCGTGACTTTGACTATGGTTGACTATACTTGCCCATGACCATGCATAAAGAAGACTAATAAATTTCTAAATAAAAATATCAACACAAATAATAATGAAATGTTTACGAAATGTTAGACCATGGATGACTACGTCGACCATGACCATCATTGATTGAGATAGATTACGATTGACTATGGTAGATGATGAATCCAAGTTTGACCATGATTGTGAATATGGTAGACCATGACCATGGTTTCTTATGTTTGACCATAACAATGACCATGACCATGGTTTACTTTGTTGCACCTTTGTTGACTTTGGTTTACTATGATTGAATATGGCTAAATAAGGTTGACCTTGGATGACTATGACCATGGTTAATTGTGGTTGACCTTGGTGTTAGGTGATTTATATATACTAAAAAAAGACACTAAACTACCCTTAATTAAACTGTTAAAGGTAGAAGGTTGGTAGGAGTGTAGACTAACTAAAATATATGCCAAAGGTAGAAGGTTGGTAGGAGTGTAGACTAACTAAAATATATGTCAAAGGTAGAATGTTTGTAGGAGTGTAGACTAACTAAGGAAAGCATCTATATAAGGCTAATCTACTCAAACAAACCTATATAACGAGCAAACTCTACTAAGCAACTTGAAACTAGGTAACCTAAGTACTTTTGGGCCAAGGACTGATGGATAGTTCCTAAGAAAGCAAGTAAAAACCCTATTCAAAGAAAACTAGTTCATGACAGTAAGCAAAGGTAAAATACTAAGCATACTAAGCAAATGATGAAAGCAAGCTACTTTTAACTTGCCAACCTACATTCAATGAGAAACTACCCTATGAAAGCAATTAAATAAGCAAATAAGCAAAAACACCTATCTAACCTATTAAAGCAAATAGACAAGTAAGAAAAGACACCTAACTAACCTACTAAAGAAAAAGACAAGTAAGCAAAGACAACTATCTATCCTACTAAAGCAAAGGGACAAGTAAGAAAAGACCTATCATTGAACAACTAGCTAGCCTAAGAGGCAAGTGAACTAAATGCCTAATGCAAAACTATTTCTAATGCGTAAAAGGAAATCTAGATGCTCAATGCAATGCATGAAAGGAAATCTAGATGCTCAATGCAATGCATGAAAGGAAATCTATTCTATTGAAAACAAGAAAGACTACCAACTAAACTCATGAAAACAAGAAACTATCTCTTCTAATCTACAAAAGCAAGAAACTATGTTTAATTTATGAAACACTCAAATGTAATGCTGGTGGTTGTGTGAATGCCTTTAGTGGTGACGAATGATATCTCGATGACACTTGACAACAAAGGACAGTTCTAATGTTATAAGCTCAATACTAATTTCAATGGCAAAATGAAAGGTGTGAAGTAAACAATCCAATGAAAACTTTGCCATGATAAAAGTAATGTTAAATACCCTGCATATTCATGTATAAACCATCAACAACATAATGAGATTATCATTATTTAACTAAGAAATTTAATTGTGTTTTAATCTATGAAAGGAAATTGCGTAAAGGAGAACTATGCTATGTCTACTCTAATCATTCAAACCATGATAAGAAAGTGAATTATAAACAAAAATTAGATTATGCTTATTAAAAAGTAAATTGACAATCTACATTAACCAACAACTAAACAACCAAAATCTATCTAAAACTAAGACAAGAAAACTATGATTAAGAACTAGAATTAAATCTATCCATCCATCAAAGATCCATGTCAAAGGAAACCCAAATAAAGCTCTGTTTTATTCTAAAAAAACTATTTTAAACTTGACTGTAAGATCATAAATAAAAGTGTAATCTGATATCTAAATGCATATGGGGTTAGTCTAGAGACTTGCAAGTCTATTCCTAGCCTACAAAACTAATTCATGCTAACATAAACCATCACACTAACCTGCAACAGAACAATAAAACAATTAAATAACGGCTAGCTAATTAAAATATGCATGTACAGGAAATAAAAGACAATTTAAATTATGAGATGTATAAACAACACACTAATCATCACCAGACTACTGGTGCCCCCCCCAAAAAGTCATGGCTACCTTCTACAAGAACACCACAAACTTCAACAGGCCGAATTGACCATGAAAGTTAAAAATGCAGTTCTGGCATTATCTTGGCAATGTGAAAAATCAGAAACAGAGTACAACAAGTTTATCTCCAATCTGATGGATATTCTACTTGCTTAACAATCTAATGATCATCCTGGTAGTTTTTATAGGTTTACAAACCAAGTGATCGACCAAAGGAGGGTCGAACCACCTCTAAGTTCGACAAAATACAATAAATGCGGCCATAACTAACAAAACAGAGGAAGCCAATAATCACCGTCTTTGGAAAACTAAAATCGAGTTGTCTTGAGCTTAGTAGTTGGAGCTGGCAATGATAAACAAAACCAACATGCTCGATTTGTCCATCACTGGCCGCCAATACCATAACCGCTAACTCACCTTGTGTTTTTGTGCAATACTGGGTGCTGGAATGAGTGTCAGATCAGGTACTAGAATGAGCACTAGATCAAGTGCCAGATCAAGTCATGGATCAAGAAACATGGTGCATTTTTCCCTGTAACAATAGAAAAACATGAATTAACTCTTGGAAGCATAAAAACATGATAAATTAAACTTGATTGAATCATAAAACACGAATTACACATACCTTATGCCCATTATACCATTTTATCACAAAATTCTTCAAAAAGATCCTTTGAAAGATGAAAAATGCATATGTACATATGGAAAAAAGTGTATAATAACGTCATGAAAATGATCATATCTCAGGCCCAACATTACCCCCACACTTACGATTTTGTAGGTCCCACTATATACAAAAATAAGTCACCCCTCGGAACTAGGCTTGCTGAAGAGGGTCGGTTTTAGAAGCCTCTCCTTCTTACTGTGTAGGATTAGCCTTGTGCCTCTTGTGTTGCTTTAATTGTGCTCTGAGGCTGCGGTTAGATTGGGTCATCCCATCGACCAACCATTGAAGGGAGTTAACTTTTGCCTGAAGGACTGCATTGTCATGATGAAGGTGTGCATCTATTGTCTTCCTCTCTTCCAATTGTTGGAGAAGTTGATGGTTTTCCTTTTGTAGATTCTCTATAGTTGGGGTAAAATATGTGATATCCGAGGAAGGCTTAGGTCCTTTGAGAGATGTGGACAATTTATCAATTTTAGGATCTAGAGTAGGCATGGGTGAAGTAGGAGTGATGGGAGATCGGAAAGGTGAGGTAGGTTCTGATTTTGTTTTCCTTAGCGGCTCTAATCCATCCACAGATACTTCCATAAGTTTCTTATGAGGGATCTCAAGGTTGGAGGACACTTGGATAGTATCTGAAGCAGGTGGAGGCTTTGCATAAGGCTTGGTTCTTATGTTCCGGGTACTCTTCCGAAAGGTTCCCTTACCGAATCGGTTGGCTCCCCTCTTGTTTGTGGGAATGATGGGAAAGTCTTGTTGCATTACTTCTTGGGGTTTCTTAGGTGTAGGATCAAGATAAAATGAAGGCATTGAGGGGTCAACAATAGGTTTCTTTTGGTCTTTGTTCTTGGTCTTTTTCCTCGATGAAGAAGTAGAAATATCAACAAGATTTTGGTATTGTTCCGGAAAAGAGGGAGTTTGTTCAAGGGAGTTTGGAGTTCTTGGAGAGTGAGGATTGGATGGAGAGATAGTTTTTAGGCTAAGTGGCTTTTTGTCAGTCTTAACTGTCAAATGAGGGTTTGCAAATTGGTAGATAAAGGCATCCCAATTGTTCCCCTGTTTCTCTCATTCGGTAAGAATGAGGAGTTTGATCAAACCATGGTGGAAAAGACTATTATGGGGTTTATTCACATTTTTCCTCACTTGAGAGGACATCTTCTCCAAGCTTTTGAGAAAATAAAAGGGAAATTTCAAGGGTTTGTTGAAAAAAAAATGAGCGAGCAATCTAAAGTGACAAGCTTTGAAGGTGGAGTATCTACCTTTGAATGTAATTAACCTTGTGATGACGATGAGGGGATTGACCAATTCTGGATTTATACACTCCTTAGCATACCCTTTTTCTCCTGAAATTCTCTTGAATTCGGGCTTAAACACCCTGTTGTAACTTGAGCATGGCAATTGATGATTCTTGAACCATCTATCTCCCATTCTTGGGATTTTTGTTGCAGCAGCAATTGACTCGTCTATGACTACAAAGTTGAGAGACCCTACATGTGCTATCTTGCCATCAAAACCAACTGCAAATTACATAGAAAGACCATCATCATGGCCTTGCAAACTTGACAAAAATTCCCCCTAGCCAACATGTAAGAACACTTCCCTGCACTGTGCAAACTCTTGAATGAAAAACAACTCTGCATAGGAGGAGGGTTCATATCTCCTGGGCATTGTGACAGAGTTTGAATTCACCAAGAAAGGGCGAAATCGATCCACTCAGAGACATAAATTGGGTACGATCTGAGTGTGATTGGAACAGAGGGTGAATTTTACCAAGCAAGGGTGCGAATAGGCCAAGAGATGGCACGGGTTTAGCACAATCTGAGTGCGATTAGAACAGAGGGAGAATTCGACAGATGTTGGGCATGATTATTAACGCAGAGGAGAGAAATTGGCAATGGAAAATGAAATAATAGAGTGCCCAGCTCGATTTTGGATGCACTTAAGGTGGAGTGAGTTACACAGATGTACGCACGTGCTGCCATGTGTGAAGAATTCAAATTCTAAGGCTCAAATTTTGGCAATGGACTGGTGCATAAGTAGATCAATGTCCAAGTCTTTTGAGTTGGACATTTGATCATAACCATATGAGGCATCTTTTAATCAATGCCTGCAACCAATGTAATTGAATAGAATTGAATTCTGGTTACTTGGAATCTAGGATAGTTACTAGTGTGTATGGCACTTTGTTTGGCACTTCAAATGACATATCATACAACACCTCATCTGGTACCTCATTCGGTACTTCATTTGGTACATCTATTTAATTCATTTTGACCTCTTATCATAGATAGCCTGCAATTTTGAAGTGTTTTTGACAACCATAGTGGTTAATGAGCAGAGGCAGAGTGCTCCATGCTCACTCATTCTTCTTGCATATGACATATAGTGTCAAAACCTATAATGAATGGGTTATAGCAAGCATAAAACATGTATTGTCAAACCTACAGTATGCATCTTGTAATGTAAGATAACCAATAAAGAGTGGTTTGTTAAGCATGAGTTCAGTAATTTATAACACACAGGAGTTAAGCATTTAAAAATAACATGACTATCAATGTAATAACCTGTATCATAGTAATAATACAAAAAATCTTGCAAAGAATATTTTCTCTGGGCAATGATCATTTGTCAGCTCATGAACCCCTCCCCCACACCTAAGTATTGTGAAACCTCACAATCAAAAGTATAGGAAACTAGTCAGTATCCCCCAATAGCCGAAGATTTACAATATGTCAAGTGTAAAGATGAAATTTCACATACTGGCATAACGAGACAGTTAGGAGATGGCCCCACCTATAGGATAAGAGATCCTATATATACATAAGAAGAGGTAGGCAAGAGAGTTTCAAGATATTATTAATGTTATTTCCCAATGGAAAGTGTATGGATTTTATTAACCTTAGCTTAACCACACATACTTCTTGTCATCTTTGTCTGCAAGTAATGTCGTACATCAGGACAAGTTTACATTGATTATCTATTTTTTTCAGATTACCATCCTCACTAGGTAGAATGCACTGTTGCCAACAAGCATGTTCAGTACTCCGGTGGGTTTACCTAGTCATACCATAGGCTGGTACCCGCTGCCAGTAGACCTGTTCAGTATCTCGATGGGTTAGCCTCTTAAAACCTCAAAGACTGGTCCTCCATATTTTAAGATTTTAATATAAGATTGTTTATGCAAGAAGATGGGGGGACAACTCTGAAAACCACTTTTCTTTCTTTCTTTTTTTCATTTCAATTGGGATGGTATTTATGCTAGAGGATGACTTTCTGTTATATTATTAGTGGTTGTCCTGATGTAAGGGGTACTCAAGTGGACGTGGCCTATCTAAAGATATGATATAATCAAGCTATTTAGTGTGTAGTGGATGGTACCATCAAGAAAGAACAAAAAGTTATCTCTCGGCTCAACTCACTTTCTTCTTTTGTAATTATTATGATGTTTCCATGATTAACTGCTAATGAGACCTCCCTATTACTCTTTGATAAAGACACTTGACTTACTTACTCAAGTTTCTTGGAAAAACTGTACGAGAGACCTCTAGGCTTGATAGTTATGGTATCACTTCCTTATACAATGGTGAAGAGTTTCAAGAGAAACTGCTTTAGAATGCCTTAAAAATGATAATTTTGCAAAAACATGGATAATTACAGTAAGTCACTATTCATTTGATGCTTTAGCAGACAGAAAATTCGAGTATAACAATGTTGTGAAGAAAGATCTTGAAACTGTGTACTCCTGGTGAAATAAATACTTACAAAAACCTCTTAGAATTTCCTTATTAACAAAAACTATTTACATATATACAGTAGGAAATCTTAAAAAAAACTTTTCAAGAATAAGGGGGGGCTTCCCCATCTACTAAGGTCAATGCCTTGTTGGTTTTCATGACCTGTAGAAAATCCTCTCTAGAAATGGGCTTATGATAAAATTTAAGTCGGTGTCCATTTACCACAAAGGAGACTTTTCCATTGTCAATTGTTTTAATTTTTACAGCTCCATTTTCATATATAGTGTCTACCTCGTAAGGGCCGAACCAACGGGTGGTAAGTTTTCCTTTGAAGGTTTTGAACCAGGAATCAAATAATAGGGCCCAATCACCAGGCTGGAAGTGTTTCTTTTCAATAAACTTTTCATGCCACTTGCTCCTCTGGTTTTGGACTAATATTGTCCGTTGGATGGCATCTTGCCTGATTTCATCCAACTCATTTAGTTGTAGGGCTCGTTTCTTTTGAGCCTCATCCATGTTCAATCCTAACTCTGCAGCAATACGGAAGGTCCTTACTTGGAATTCTATTGGTAAAAGTACTTGTTTCTCGTACACTAGATCATAAGGGGTATGGCCAATGGTATTTCTCTAGGTAGTTCGGTATGCCCACAAATCCTCTGAGAGCCTATCAACCCAATCTCAGTGATGTAACTTAACAGTATTAGTCAATATGGCTTCTAGAACTTTGTTTGCGGACTCTACCTAACCATTGGCTTGCGGGTGGTATGGAGAAGATTGACGGTGTTTAATCCCATATTTCTCTGTTAGCTATTTCATCATCTTGGAAGTAATTTGAGTGCCTTGGTCAGTAACAATTTCATGAGGGACACCGAAGCGGGTAAATATGTCTTCATAGATGAATTCGATAACAGACTTCTCTATGGACCTAAATAGGGCTTTTTCCTCTACCCATTTGGTGACATACTCCATACAAACCAAAATATAGTTTTTCCTATGGGACATGGGTGAAATTGGTCCTACAAAGTTGAAGGCCCATTTTTCAAAGGGTTCTATCATAACTTGGGCCTGCGAAGGCATTTCGTCAGATGATGTAGGCCTTCCTAACCTTTGGCAACTATCACAACTTCTCACATACTTGGCAGCATCTTTGAAAATGCTAGGCCAATACTAACCTGAAAGTAACACTTTATATGTTGTACATTTGTCATAGAAATGGCCACCACATAGTCCATCATGACAACTTTGTAGTATATTAGGTACCTCATCCTCTTAGACACATCTACGAATAATCAAATCAGGACTTGTGTGAAAACGATCATGACGAACCCAAGAGTAATTAGCACTTTGTGTAATAATTTTCCGCTTTTCATGAGGTGACAAATGAAACGGTAACTTCCTAGTGGCCAAATAGTTTTCCATATCCGAAAACCATGGGGTATTCATAGAGAGGGAAAAAAGGTGCTCGTCTGGGAAACTATCATCTATAGGGATATCATCATCCTCATTGTTTATTCGGGAAAGAAAGTCAGCTACTACATTATCCTTTCCAGGTTGGTCAAGCACAGTGATATTAAATTCTTGCAATAACAAGAACCACCTAGTTACTCAACCATTAGTTATAGGTTTGTTCATGAGAAACCTAATGGAGGAATGATTGTTTTGTACAAATACTTCATAACCTGTAATGTAATGACGAAATTTGTCAATAGCATGAACAACTACCAAGAATTCCTTCCCGATGACTATGTAGTTCAACTCGGCAGGGGACAAGTTCTTGCTTATAAAATAAATGGCATAGGACTGTTGGTCATCTTTCTTCCCTAATACCCCTCCGATTGCAGTGTCAGAGAAATCAATGGATATATGAAATGGGAGAGTCCAATTGGGCCCTCTAAGAACTGGTGCCATAGACAGCTTGGCTTTCAGGGTTTCAAAGGCAATTTGACAATGCTTAGTCCAAACAAAATCAACATCTTTTATCTATAATCCAAACATAGGTGCAACAATCTTTGTAAAATTTTCAATAAACCGTCGGTAATATCTGGCATGTCCAAGAAATATTCTCACCTCTTTCTGAGTCTTAGGGGGTGGAAGTCTAATAATGACCTCAATCTTTGCAGGATCGAATTTTATTCCTTCAGATGAAACATGATGTCCTAGAACCACTCCATTAGTTAACAACAGTTTGCATTTTTCATGACTTAGGGATAGTTTCATTTCCTGGCATCTGATGAGGACTTTTGCTAGGTTGTCTAAGGCTTCCTGGTAAGTGTTTCCATAAACTGTGAAGTCATCCATGTAGACCTCCACACAATCATGAATAAGATCAAAAAATATCTCTAATACTGCTTGTTGAAATGTGGCAAGAGAATTACACAATCCAAATGGTATGACCCTATAGGCATAGGTTCCCCAACGATAGGTAAAGGTATTTTTGTCCTGGTCCTCGTGTGCTATAAGAATCTAGTTGTACCCGTTGTACCCATCTAGAAAAGAGAAATACTTCTTTCCAGACAAGGTATCTAAAACTTGGTCAATGAAAGAAAGAGGAAAGTAGTCTTTCAGAGTGGCCTTATTGAGTTCCTGGAAATCAACAAAAATTATCCATTTCCCGATCACTTTCTTTGGAACCACTACAAGAAGGGATACCCACTTACTGTCGGAGATGGGATAGATAAATCTGACATTTAACAATTTTTTAATTTCCTCCTTGACTATGTCCTTGAGTCTTGGGTTCATCCTTCTCTGGGGTTGCCTAACATGTGTTACTTCCCCTTGGGTGCATATATGATGAATGCATGTGTCAGAGTGTATACACTTCATGTCAGTGTACTCCCAGGAAAATTCTCCTGATTGTTCTTTAAGGATATCTACTAACTTTTTATGTTGGTCTGTATCTAGTGCATAGTTTATATATAAAAATTTCCTTGGACTAATCTCATAGGGCATAGTATAAGACATGGCAAAATCATCTATTTAGAAAATAAAATATGTTGAAGACAAAATGCATGGACCTAATTGTTCTTGAAATTCTTCCCCAAACATGTATGCAAATTGGGGAAAAGACTGTGTAAAATCCACACATGTGATAGCAGAAATGAACTGGTTTAGCACATTTTCTGGTGTATTCTCCTAAAGTGCCCTTGCATGGTCACTAGGAAATACATGTTCTTCCCAATCTTCATTCTTGTATGGACATTCAAGCCACCATAGATTATCCATAATAGGTTGAGCTGGAGGGTAAATGGTGAGCTTCTGGATAGAGAGACCATTTGAGATGGTCATTTCTCCTTCTCTACAACCAATAAATGCATTGGTTGTGGCTAGCCAAGGTCTTCCCAAAATAACGGGATGGCCTCTAGTAGGATCTTTTGAGTGAATGACAAGAAAATCTACGGGGTACTCCCATGAGGATAAAGTAACCATGACATCATCTAAAATCCCTTCAAGTATAACCCTAGTCTTATCTGCTAATTCCAAAATGGTTGGGATAGGCCGAATAAGAGGTTGTAACTGTAATTGTTCCAAGGTAGTAGCGGTCATAACATTGATGGTTGTCCCTAGGTCTATGAGAGTGTTTCCGATGGAGACCTCCTTAATGGTTATGGTCACTATAGGGTTTCCTAGATTCCCATACTTTGCTAGCTTTGGCTGCTCTGATATGTACTCAAAGAGTCCTCCTACCAAATGTACTGTAGGAGGGTCCTTTTTCTTCCTACGTGGCTTCTTAATACACAATTATTTGACTACCTTACTATAGATTGGAATGTCTTTAATGGCTTGTAGAAGAGGAATCTTGACACAAATATTTTTCAACTCATTCAAAATGTCAAATTCCGGTCGGGTGGTAGGTTTCTCGATTACCAATCGGTCTGGATAAGGAGGGACCTTCGTAATTTGTGAAGGTTCATTTTGGGGAAGCTTGGGTTCTTGATTCCTCATGATAATAACATCTTCCCACCTAGTGTCATCCGTGGGTTGTTGGGTGGTTTCTTCTTCTTCTTCTTCTTCCTAGATGACTACTGAAGGTCTCTTCCTATCTAGAACTTTTCCCAATCTTATTTGAATTTCCTGTAATGGAACAAGACTAATGACATATGTCAGGAAGGCCTGCATCTCAACATTGTTAAGAGGTTGAGGGGGCTTATTATTGGGGTTCGACACTAGATGTGTCGGTAATAATGTCATTTTTGGGGAGTTTGCATTTTGAAATTGTAGCGGTTGTTGTTGTGGGATAGGAGGTAAAGGTGGTGGAACAAAACCTGGCAGAAGTTGCAGAGTGTTTGATGAGAACTAAGGATAAGGATGGTTGTACATAGGGATAGGTGGAGCTTGAGGTTTTCCTTCGTTGTGTCCTCCCCTCCATCCTTGAATCCAAGGAAGTTGGTACTGAGTAGACTAGTTTTTCCAACCTGGTGAGTTCCACTGTTGTTCTTGATAATAGGGTGGAACTTGAGACTGTAGATCCAGGTATATGGGTTGATTCCTAGGCTGCCATGGCCTCCTAGGTGCATAAAAAGACTCCCCAATATCTCCACTCCTATAGATGGCTAATAAATAGGGAAAGGATGGGCATTTCTCATTTGAATGGTCTTCTGTATAGAAGCCACAAACTAAAGTGTTATCTAATGGGCATTCCCTTGAGGAATGCTCCCTTCTGCATCTTGAGGAATATATGCTCATTACTGTATTCTCCTCCTCCTATTTCTTTTTTAGTTTAAGGGTGTCCAACTAGGAACCTATTGTGCTTAGGATGTATGTCTTGAAGTTTTATAGAATGTTCCCTATCTCTGCTCTTGTAATACCACATGAACTAACTAGTTTTAAGCTTCTATTGTAAGGGTCTCGAACATTCTTTCCTATTTTGGCTCTACTCCTCAGGTAATTTTTACACATTTCACATATTTCAGTAAATGGTTTACGAGAAATATCACCTTATGCCATCAGGTTAAGAATCTCTAAATATTCTTCTGAAATTCCCTTAAGGAAAAGATCCCTAACTGCATCCTCTAGGAGGTTAAGGTATTTTGACTTCTGGGAGATATAACCAAATCTTTCCATATAGTCTTCAAGGGTATCGTCTTCTAACTGTTGGACTTTAAAGATGTCATTATGAGACTCTTTGGTCTTGCAGTAGTCTTGGTACTTCTTAAGAAAGATGTCTTTCATGGATTCCCAAGACCTAATACTAGATTCTCCCAACCCCATGAACCATCTTAATGCAGAGTCTTTAAGGGTGGCAAGAAAGAGTTTT
The DNA here is from genome assembly GCA_032191745.1 of Picea mariana. Classification (NCBI taxonomy): domain Eukaryota; kingdom Viridiplantae; phylum Streptophyta; class Pinopsida; order Pinales; family Pinaceae; genus Picea; species Picea mariana. The sequence continues at coordinate 256,003 of JASDQU010243123.1, forward strand.
AATTTATGGGAATCTTTCACATAGTTGTATCTCCTGTACAAGATGTCAAATTCAAATAGGAAGGTACCTGGATCTTCATTGTTTTTACCATAAAAGGTAGGCAGTGCTGAGAGAGGAATATTCTTCATGTTGACATTTGGAGTGGTGTCTAAAATCGAAAATATAAAGGTAGTTTCGGTTTGGTNTCTTCTTCCTCCCCATGTCTTACATTGTTATGGTCCTCCTGATCACCCATATTGGCTTGGTTTCCAAAAATAGAGTACCTAAGTGGTTTTATCTTTGAAGAAAACAAGGTTTCCCTTTGATGGAAAGGTCTTCCTATGGATTGGATGTCTAGGATTCTACTCGAGTCGGTTGAGACTATTGGTGCCAAATTTTCAATGTCAATTTGAGAGATGATTACATTGGCTGAACTACAAAACAAAAGATTCACATGTTCAGCGTCTATGATGTCCTTAAAATTAGGGTCCCCTGGTGGTGGTGTAAAAGCAAAGGTTGTATTGTTTGGTTCTATGGAAGACTCAAGTGGTCTGGCCTCTTGTCCAAGTATAATTGATGCCTCAATTTCTTGTTCTGTAGTGCTCCCTGTGTTAGTCCCTTCAGAGACTATTTTAGCTCTTTGAGTTGAGCTAGCTTCTGTTTTTCGGTATCGGTCTACTGATTTTATAAGAGAAATGTTGCTTCCCCCAAAAAGATCAGAAGGAACCTTGGTTGAAAGGTCTGATTTTGATTTAATGTATCCACCTTGTGGGTCTTTAGGCCTATTCATGAGAGAAAGAAAAAACAAAAACAAAAAGCTACCATTTGATTCCTAGGTCTATTCATGAAAGCAAACAAAAAGAAAACCACTATTGGGTTTGGGGGAACCTGCTATAGCAAATGCACAGGTTCTTACCTTTCGTCTTAAAGTTCCCCCACCACCAAACTAATGCTAAGGTATAGAAATGGTCTAATTCATAATTACTTCTTACCTTGAGACAACTCCCCGGCAACGACGCCAAAATGTTAGGAGATTTATATGTACTGAAAAAAGACACTAAACGACCCTCAATTAAATTGTCAACTTGGGGTAAGTAAACTTAGAGTTGTGGAAAAATATATGCCAAAGGTAGAAGGTTTGTAGGAGTGTAGACTAACTAAGGAAAGCATCTATCTAAGTATAATCAACTCAAACAAACCTATCTAATGAGAAAACTCTACTAAGAAACTTGAAACTAGGTAACCTAAGTACTTTCGGGCCAAGGACTGATGGATAGTTCCTAAGAAAGCAAGTAAAAACCCTATTCAAACCAAACTAGTTCATGACAATAAGCAAAGGTAAATTACTAATCATACTAAGCAAATGATGAAAGCAAACTACTTTTAACTTGCCAACCTACATTCAATGAGAAACTACCCTATGAAAGCAATTAAATAAGGAAGTAAGCAAAAGAACCTATCTAACCTATAAAATCAAATAGACAAGTAAGGAAAGACACCTAACTAACCTACTAAAGCAAAAGACAAGTAACCAAAGGCAACTATTTATCCTACTAAAGCAAAGTGACAAGTAAGCAAAGACTTCTCATTGAACAACTAGCTAGCCTAAGAGGCAAGTGAAATAAATGCCTAATGTAAAACTATTTCTAATGCATAAAAGGAAATCTAGATGCTCGATGCAATGCATGAAAGGAAATCTATTCTATTGAAAACAAGAAAGACTACCAACTAAACTTATGAAAACAAGAAACTATCTCTTCTAATCTACGAAAGCAAGAAACTATTGTTAATCTATGAAACACTCAAATGTTATGCTGGTGGTTGTGTGAATGCCTTCGGTGGTGACAAATGATATCTCAATGACACTTGACAACAAAGGACAGTTCTAATGGTATAAGCTCAATACTAATTTCAATGGAAAAATGAAAGGTGTGAAGTAAACAGTCTAGTGGAAACTTAGCCATGATAAAAGTAATGTTAAATACCCTGCATATTCATGTATAAACCATCAACAACATGATGAGATTATCATTATTTAACTAAGAAATTTAATTGCATCTTAAACTATGAAAGGAAATTGAGTAAAGGAGAACTATGCTATGTCTACTCTAATCATTCAAACGATGATAATAAAGTGAATTAGAAACATAAATTAGATTATGCTTATTAAAAAGTAAATTGAGAGTCTACATTAACCAACAACTAAACAAATGAAATCTATCTAAAACTAAGACAAGAAAACTATGATTAAGAACTAGAATCAAATCTATCCATCCATCAAAGATCCCTATCAAAGGAAACCCAAATAAAGCTCTTTTTTATTCTAAAAACTTTGTTTTAAACTTGACTGTAAGATCATAAATAAAAGCGTAATCTGATATATAAATGCATATGGGGTTTGTCTAGAGACTTGCAAGTCTATTCCTAGCCTACAAAACTAATTCATGCTAACATAACTCATCACACTAACCTGCCAAAGAACAATAAAACAATGAAATCACAGCTAGCTAATTAAAACATGCATGTATAGGAAATAAAAGACAATTTAAATTATGAGATGTATAAACAAAACACAGATCATCACCAGACTTCTGGTGGGCCCCCCAGCAACTCGTGGCTACCTTCTACAAGCACACCATGAACTTTAGCAAGCCAAATTCACCATGAAAGTTAAAAATGCAGTTCTGGCACTATTCTGGCGATGTGAAAAATAAAAAATAGAGTACAATGAGTTTATCTCCAATCTGATGGCTATTCTACTTGCTTAACAATCTATTGATCATCCTGGTAGTATTTATAGGTTTACAAACCAAGTGGTCGACCATAGGAGGGTCGAACCACCTCTAAATTCGGCAAAATACAACAAATGCGGCCATAAGTAACAAAATGGAGGAAGCCAATAATCACCCTCTTTGGACAATTGAAATCGAGTTGTCTTGAGCTTAGTAGTTGGAGGGGGTGATGATAAACAAAACCCATGTGCTCAATTTGTCCATCATTGGCCGCCAATACCATAACCGCCAAATCGCCTTATGTTTTTCTGCAATACTGGGTGTTGGAATGAGTGTCTGATCAGGTACCGGAACGAGTGCTAGATCAAGTGCTGGATCAAAAAACATGGTGCATTTTTCCCTGTAACAACATAAAAACATGAATTAACTCTTGGAAGCATAAAAACATGATAAATTAAACTTTATTTAATCATAAAACATGAATTACACGTACCTTATGCCGATTATACCATTTTATCATAAAATTCTTCAAAAGGCTCCCTTGAAAGATGAAAAACGCAAATGTACATATGGAAAAAAGTGTATAATAACGTCATGGAAATGACAATATCTCAGGCCCAACACTTGGTTTACCATGACCATGCTTAATTATGGTTAACTTTAGTAGACCTTCTTATACTTTGGTTTACTATCATTGACTGTGGTTGACCATGGTTTCACATTACCATGACCATGGTTGATTGTGGTTGACCTTGACCATGGTTGAACATGGTTGAAAATGGTTAACCATAGTTGGCAATTATTGTCCATGACATTAACCATGACCAGGGTTAACTTTGCTAGACTTCGATTGACTTTGGTTTACTATGGCTGGATATGGTTGACAATGGTTAACCATGTTTAACAGTTGTTGTCCATAGATTACTATGGATGACATGCACCATGTTTGACCTTAGCTATGACTATGGTTGACCATGGTTGACTATGGTTTTCCATGGCTGGCTATGGTTAGCTATGGTTGAGCTTGATGTGGACCAAAGTTGATTATTGTTGATCATGGTTGACCATGACCATGGTTGATGATGGTTGAATAAGGATGACTATGATTGACCATGCCCATGGTTCACCTTCATAGACCATCTAGATCTCATTATGGTGGATCATGTTGATTAGGTTTAACCATGGTTTACTATGGAACTATCACATTCCAATGTTGTTCATGTTTTGTTTGTCACATTTTGACATCACGTTTTCTCTATCACATGGCATCGTAAGGTTATGGCCATCACGTTACCAAGTAGGGTTTTTTTTTGTGACATAAAGGCATTGTAAAAGGTATATCACATTCCGACAATGGGTTATGTTCGTCATATTGCGATGTCGAGAAATGTTTAGTACATTGCAATGTTGAGATATGTCTGACACATTGCAAAATAGGGTGTGTGCATCACATTGTGACAAAGGAATTTGTTCATCACATTATGACATTAGGAAAAGTTTATCACATTGTGATGTTAATATATTGTTTTCACATTGCAACGAGAGGATTTATTCGACACATTGCAGGGACAAGTATATTCTTGTCAAATTGAAATGGGGGGGGCTATGTTCGTCATAATACGATGCTACATTGTTCATCGGATAGTGATGTTACTATGTTCATCACATTGTGACGACATGGATATGCTTCTCACATTGTGATGACATGGCTATGTTTGTATCATTGTTATGACAAGGATATGCACGTCACATGGTGATGGCATGGGTATTCTTGTCACATTGCGAAGATCGAGATATGCTCATCACATGGTGATGACATGGTTGTGTTCGTGAAATTACAATGTTCCACTATTTGTTAAACTACAACATTACTATGTTCATCACATTGCGACATTACTATATATTTGTCACATTGCAATATTACTATATTCATCATGTTACAACATCTGGTGTTGTTCATCAAATTTCAACATTGAGTTATGTTCATCAGGTGACAAGGTTGGTTTGTGTTCAACATATTTAAAAAATGTCTGTACATCATTAGAGAATGGGTTTTGTTCATCACATGTGACATTTGGAAATATTTGTCACAATGTGATGTTAATACATTTGCTTTGCATTGCATCACGAGGATATGTTTGACACATTGCAAGAATAGGGATATGCTCATCACATTGTGACATCATTTTATTCATCACATTGCAACATTACTATCTTCATCACACTGCAACGTCAAGTTTTTTTTATCAAATTGCAACATAGATTTACGTTAATCACATGACAAGATTGGTTTTTGTTTGACATATTACAAAAATGTAGGTACATCACATTATGAAAATGAGCTATGTTCATCACATGTGGCATTTGGAAATGTTTGTTTCATTGTGACATTAGTATATTTCCATGACATTGCAACGTGGGGATATGTTTGACACATTGCAAGGACACAAATATGCTAATCACATTGCGACAAAAGGGTTATGTTTGTCAAATTGTGATGTTACATTGTTCGTTGGATTGTGATGTATATATGTTCGTCACATTGCAATGACATGTATATGATCGTCACATTGTGACGACATGTCCGTGTTCGCCAGATTGTGACGTTACACTGTTGGTTGCAGTATGATGTAACTATGTTTGTCACATTGCAATGACAGGGAAATTCTCATCACATTGTGACAACATCGCTATGGTCATCATGCTGCGATGTTGCATTATTCGTCAAATTGCGACATTGCATTGTTTTTCAGATTGCAACATTACTTTGTTCATCACATTGTGACATTACTATATGTGTCACATTACAACACTACTATCTTCGTCACACTGCAACATCCAGTTTTGTTCATCAAATTGCAACATAGATTTATGTTCATTACATGAAAAGGTTGGTTTTTGTTCAACATATTAAGAAAATGTATGTACATCACATTGTGATAATGGGCTATGTTCATCACATTTGATATTTAGAAATGTTTTTCACATTGTGACATTAGTATATTTGCATGACATTGCAATGTGAGGATATGTTTGACACATTGCGAGGACAGGGATATGCTCGTCACATTGCGACAAAAGGGCTATGTGATCCAGGTGGATATCGGTGGCCACCAACCTATTCCATGGGATCAAAAAGATGTTTTCCATGTTGGCAGTTGTTTGGCAAATTTTTGGGTTCCAAACTTTTGGGGCCATTTTGAGGTCTTAAATGATGTTTTTTTGGGGATTTGGGGCCGAGGTGACTTTGAGAGGCACTAAATTGGGCCAGTCGAAAGTCATTTTTCTTGGTTATATTCTTCCAATGGCACATCGAGCGCTCCAAATGGAGAACGTATGAAAAAGTTACGCCACTGGGAAATTGACGTATCAACAACCCCCATTGTGGCCCACAAAAATTTTGGATTTTCATCTTTCGCGGTTAGGGTTTTGGATTTTACTTATGCTAAAAAGGCCTTTGAAACCTCATTGTAACTATCATATTCTTACGAATGCGAGTAGTGGACACATATCTTTGTATTTTTATAGTCTTTCACTTTGTATTTTTACGAATGCGAGTCTTTCACTTTGTATTTTTATAGTCTTTGTACATTTTTTCTCATTGGTAGAAATTGTATTACTATATCTCTGTGTTTATGGTTGCATCTCTGATACATTTATTTTATATTGTTGGATATTCGATAAATATTTGCATATTTCTTTATTATATCTCTTCTCTCATTTCGTGCCAAAAATAATCTGGATCACTATGTTCGTCATATTGTGATGTTACAATGTTCATTAGATTGTGATGTAACTATGTTGGTCACATTGCAAAAAAAAGGATATGATCGTCACATTGTGATGACATTGCTATGTTCGTAAGATTGTGACGTCACTTTTTTTGTCTCATTGTGAGGTAACTATGTTCATCACATAATAACAGTTCTGGGAAATGGTCATCACATTGTGATGTTGCACAATTTGTTGGATTGTGACGTTCCTATGTTCATCACATTGCGACATTACCATATTCATCACATTGCAAGATTCTTATGTTCATCTCGTTGCAACACTCGATTCTGTTTTTCAAATTGCAACATCAAGTTTTGTTCATGACATGATGAGGTTGGTTTGTGTTCAGCACATTACGGAAAGGAAGTTATGGCCAAGTTTAAAAAAAAATGATAAAGTGTTTCCTTTGTTAGAAA